>VCII01000145.1:600000-885000 GCA_006030095.1 Triplophysa siluroides
TTTGACCAGCTTAAACCAGCTATGGACCAGCACATAACCATCTTAAACCAGCACAAACCAGCATCAAAACATACCGAACCAGCATATGCTGGGTTAAGTATGTTTTGATGCTGGTTTGACCAGTTTAAACCAGCTATGGACCAGCATATGACCACTTAAGGACCAGATTAAACTAGCACATGACCAGCAAAACCAGCATCAAAACATACCGAACCAGCATATGCTGGGTAAGTTATCTTTTGATGCTGGTTTGACCAGCTTAAACCAGCTATGGACCAGCACATAACCAGCTTAAACCAGCACATAACCAGCTTAAACCAGCACAAACCAGCATCAAAACATACCGAACCAGCATATGCTGGGTAAGTATGTTTTGATGCTGGTTTGACCAGTTTAAACCAGCTATGGACCAGCATATGACATTAAGGAACAGCTTAAACCAGCTATGGACCAGCAAACCAGCACAAACCAGCATCAAAACATACCGAACCAGCATATGCTGGGTTAAGTATGTTTTGATGCTGGTTTGACCAGTTTAAACCAGCTATGGACCAGCATATGACCACTTAAGGAACAGCTTAAACCAGCACATGACCAGTTTAAACCAGCATCAAAACATACTGAACCAGCATATGCTGGGTTAAGTATGTTTTGATGCTGGTTTGACCAGCTTACACCAGCACATGACCAGCTAAAACCAGCACATAACCAGCATCAAAACCTACCAAACCCGCATGCTGGGTAAGTTATGTTTTGATGCTGGTCTGACCAGCTTAAACCAGCTACCAGCTTAAACCAGCACAAACCAGCATCAAAACCTACCAAACCAGCATATGCAGTTTTTTATCAAAAGGTTTGTTTTGTTCTTTTGCCAATCATCTTTTTGTGTTTCAGAACTACAACACGAGGTCAGAACGAAACGATTTGTGAATTTTCCTCAGTGTCACCGAGACCAAACATTTCAAACAATGGATTTGCACAAAGCAGATTTCTGGCTGCATGTCACATAATAAATAAGCGGGTAGATGTCAGACATGTGTGAATGTGTTTGTGAGAACAGGAGCTTACCGTGACTCCAGATATAACGGGCGATTTCCCTTCTATCAGTTTGTGAACCTCGCGTGCGGCGTCCTCGCTGCTTTTCTCTTTAAAACGTTTGCTGGCCAGTTCTCCCAGCGCTTCTTTAAACTGACTGTATGTGATAGTGCGGCTGGATTTATTCCTGCAAAACAATTCAAACAACAAAACTGTGACATCAAACATCACAGAGCAAATCAAGAACATTCAAGAGATAATGAAGGAAAATTCTCAAAACAAACACTTGGGTCTGAGACGGACACACAGCAGTGATCCTTCATACAATAATTCACACACAAATATTACAAATCTCTTTTCATGATCCTGCTTTCGTGTCACTGTGAGTTTTCTGAAGCCCCACAAAGCTTTTAGCTTTAGTTTAGTTGTCACCAGCTACATGAAAATAACCCCCAGATTATATCTCTGTAACATCGTGTTTGTTTCTCCACATATTTCAACTAAGAGATGAGCCAGAACTCTCATTTATGTCTCCTTTAAAGATCTCAGGAGAGACCTCTGAGCTCATGTGTGACAAGACTGCGGTTGGTCAAGTAGCCTGAAACCAAAGATGTACTTGTGCATTTACACTTTTGTTTTACAGAAGAAGAAAATAGTAAGTGTTTATTTGCGGGTGTTGCTTTTAGTTTCCATGGTTACCGTTTAGATGCACGACCTCTTAAAGTCGTAGTGTAGTATGCGCTCATAAAGTGCAGTATGCGTTCCGTCAGAACGAGTTTCCAAGGAGAACAGGCCACAATCTAAACACAGCCATGTGCGATAACACAAACATCTCAACGCTGAGAGACTTGAAGTGTTTTACACCAGAACACCCGTCCAACACTTTAAAGAGACAGATCACACAACAATAACCTTCAGTGAAACACAACAGAAGATCATCTGAGAAATGTCTCAGTGGTTTTGTGTTCAAACAATGGAAGTCAATGGGGTTCAGTGTTGTTTGATTATCAACATTCTTCAAAATATCTTCTTTTTTGGGTGAACCATTATGGACGAATGTGTGAAAATTCGTATTTGGTTTAAATTGTCTTATTGTTGTGTGTTATTGGTTTATATTTACAGTAAGTGCAGATGTTTGTGTTGTTTTTGCGAACACGCTCACGTCTGTTTAATCCCACAGCAGCTATTTTCATTTCCACTGTGAGAAAGTGCATAGTAACACAAACACAAACAATACTTACCGTGGTGATAAAGCACCTAAACAAACCCCTATAAAGCCTGCGGTCTCCCCCGGCAACCGGCTGTCATAGCAACAAGCCTCATAAACACGCCTCTTTAGCGTCCCAATGAATCTGGTGAGCGGTTTTGTTTGGGCGACCCTTCACTACTGCCCTGAATCTAATGCTCTCTCTCTCTCGCTATATCTGCTAGAGCTCTTCTCTCGTCGCTCTAGCAGAGAGAGAGGAGGAGAGACGCTCTGTATATCTTCTATAATCATCGCGATTCCTCTCTACTCTCTTCTCTCTCTCTCTCTCTCTCTCTCTCTTCTCTCTCGTCTATCTCTCGCTCGTTATCTCTATCTCGGAGATTATTCCTTCTCTTCTCTAGGAAGAGAGAGAGAGAAGAGGAGGAGGAGCTAGAGACTCTATAGAGAATTCTAATTTAAGTCTCTCAGAGAGATAGAGAGAGAGAGAGAGAGTTATTTCGATAGTTAGATAAAGAGATAAGAAGGAGGAGAGAGGAGAGATAGAGAGAGCGAGAGAGGAGAGAGAGAGAGAGAGAGAGAGGATGCTCTTTTCTTCTAGAGATAGATAAGAGAGAGAGATAGATCTCTCTAGGGGAGAGATTAGATAGAGAGAGAGATTAGAGATAGATAGTTAGATCTTAGTATCTTATAGAGAGAGAGAGAGAGAGGAGCAGATAGAGTTGAGAGAGAGAGTTAGAGAGAGAGAGATAGAGGGAGAAGAGAGAGATCAGAGAGGAGAGAGAGAGAGAGAGAGAGCGAGAGAGAGAATAGAGAGAGAAGAGAGAAGGAGATAGAAGAGAAGAGAGAGAGATATCTAGTTACTAGAAGTTAGAGATAGACGATCAGAATATCTCGTTCTCTCTCGCGTTCTAGAGAGAGATTCTATCTAGATCTCTCTCTCTCGTAGAGCTGAGCTCTCCTCGTTCGCTTCGATCATAGAGTCCTATCTAGCCGTCTCTCTCGTTCGTCTCTCGCGAGAGGGGATAGAGAGAGAGAGAGAGAGGAGAGAGAGAGGAGAGAGGGATGAGGAGAGGGCGAGATGGGGGAGAAGAGCTAGAGAAGGGAGAGAGAGAGAGAGAGAGAGCGAGAGAGAGATGAGAGAGCTCTTCTATCCTCTCTCTCTCTCTCTCTCTCTCTCTCTCTCTCTCTCTCTCTCTCTCTCTCGCTCTCTCTCTCTCTGGTGTCTCTCGTTCTCTGCGATATGCTATTTACACTAACCGAAAATAGCTGTATTTTCTTTGGATTAAGAAGAAATAGTAGTGAGACGCTATTGGTACTTATCAATAGTGGCAGATAACGTTACTATTTGCACCTCAGTATTGTTGTGCATTAAACATTATGAAATAAAAACAGAGTGTAAATCATTATATTTATAAACATTATTAAAATGATGGCAACTTATTGACATATTAAAGCCCTAGCCTAGCCTAAACCTAAACTTTATGAAAAAAATCATTTTTAAGTCGTGAGTAATTATATTGAAAACAAATGCCTTTATGCCGTAATGCGATAAAAAAGGTAAAAGAGCGTTTTCAGCGAGAGGTGGATTAGAACCCCGGTCTCCAGTTGCAAAGCTATATAGAGTCACATGTTGGTGGGCTACTTGTAGTCAGTGTAAACTCAGTGTTTAAGTAAACTAAACTCACGGTCTGGAAACAATTTTGTTTGGTAGCACTAATGTAAGTGAACAGAAACACCAGCGCTGTGATTTTATCAAACATCCAGTGACGCTCATGAGGACTTTTAATCTTTCACAGGTGGCAGTGATGAAAAGAAACACACAACTTTATCTCTGTGACCCTCCGCCATTTCTCAAATGATCTTCTTTCGTGTTTCACAGATTTACAACCACATGAGAGAGAATAAATGATTCAGATTGATGGTGTGTGTGGAGACAGCTCTATATTAAGGTCACATTAATAAAAGCCGGCCCGTGTCACACAGCGATGACTCTATCTGGCCTGAAGTCATCATGGGGTTATTCAGAATGAGCATCATGACCGAGGGCTGTGGGGGATGTGCTGACAAAACACAACTCATTTTGCTTTAAAAACCAAATGTTTCTCCTACAGTGAATAATAAAACATTAGCCTTCAATCTTAATCATTCTGTTTACACAAAAGACAGAAAGTCATGACACAGATTTATTTAGCGATTTTTTTTTTTACAAATAATATCACTACTTAATGTTACAAGTTTATTGCTCTCGTAAGCTGTAAGGTGTAAGGTGAGACCTCTTTGATATATCAGTAATTCCTCCGAGACATGAATGAGATTAAATGAAGAAGCAAAGAAGCAACCAGATGCGAAATCGCGGCAGGTGATGCGAATGCACGAATCAGGTGACACGATTGCCTTCACGATTTATCTTCCGTGCAATTAAAAAAATTCAACTCGAGTGAAAAAATCCCGCTGAGACGGTGAAGACACCGTGTGATGTTTTTCCCGGCACTCACGCAAAAACAACGAACTTTTCCCGCAAGTAATAAAGAGCGCGTTTGGTGTGAACACAGCACAACAGAGCACGACACTGACCCCTCACTTTTTTCCTTTTAATATAAAAAGATTGTTTCATAAAAAGATGTAAGCGTGATCTACTCAAGCCGACAGACACAGTGTGAAGTGTACACCAATGTCACCTGCACAGCTTCATGATGAGATGATGGAGATGTTGACGTACTTGACTTTGGAGAAGACGATGTCCACGTCTGTCAGGGTGATGCTCTTTCCATCGATGACGCCACAGTCTTTACACAGTTTGGACCAGTTCTTGCCGTTCATCTCCTTGCCGGCGGCTCGCGTGTCTCCGTGGATGGCGAAGCGGCGGAACGACTCCTCCAGCGCCGTGATCTCCACCGGGGTTTTGGATCCTGCGCCTCCGTCACTCGTGCCGTTGGAGGCGGTGGAGAGACGCTTGGCCGCGTGTTCTCTGGACTGCTCGCTGTGCGACCTCATGGGTGAACTGTTGGGTACCGGATGTTTGGCCGTCTGAACCTTAAACTCCTCCATGATGCTGATGAGGAACATGAATGTTAAAGATTAATGTCACTGTTGATGTTTTGATATTATCAGATTGTAAATAATTTGCATAAATTACCACATTTGCATAAAAACTACATTGGATTGAATGTTACTTTAATATCATTATTTTATTCAATTTGATTGAAAAAGATTTTATTCAATTCTCGTATTTGAGCTTTTCAAAGTATTCACTCTTTGTCTGCATCACTGGTCACTCAGTGAAGTGCATCATGGGATATTTTGGAGTGAGGTGTGTATGACAGTGATATGTTCCACATCTCTCTTCTCACCTTGTTCTGCAGTTCTCTGAGTGTCTGTCAGTGTCAGTCGTGGTCACGTTCTCTCTCTGTTTCTGTATGCAGCTGAAAGCACAATATTAATCTGTAATGATTAACTGTGCGATTAAAGTTCAATTACAGCATCTATAGTTTCACTTTTAAATGGAGTCAATGTCAAATCTAAATCTTCTACGTTTACTTTTTAATAGATTCATTATTCTGCATAAATCATAATTGCACATTATCAATATTTTAACCCTTAAATAAATATTTCACAACTCGATATTATACACTGCAAAAAATGACATTCTTACTAAACATTTTTGTCTGGTTTTTAGTGAAAATATCTAAAACGTCTTAAATCAATAAACATATATAAGTTTCTCAGAAAAAGTATGAATTACTAGTTAGTAATGACATATTCAATGGTGTAATCAGATTACTGTACAAATGACTCTCTCCAAAAGGATAGACATGAAACGTCTCTTTCAATTCAATCAAATAAATGATAAATAATTAGAGAAATTATTCTTATTAACTGATCAAAGTATACAAATGTGAGAAGGAAAGCTACATTAAAGCATACATTTTAAAGTTAGACTTATCATTTTGATGTAATTTCCACACTTGAATATATGACACAGTATTTAGTGCATGGTGCTTATAGAACACGCAAGATCATTCTAACAAATAATAAATCATATCTAATAAATGCAGTCTCCCGGTAAGAAAGCCAACACGGCCCTGAGGAGAGGAACCCAAACTCCAATGACAGATAAATGGAGAAAAAACCTCTGGAGAAACCAGACTCAGCCGGGAGGACCAGATCTCCTCTCACGTGTCACAGCTGCACTTTCTTTTGTCATATTGTTGAAAATAAAGAGCCAAGGGTTGAACACTTTGAAAAGCTTAAAGATTGTACATCGAGTGTTGTTTCTGATGTGTCCGCATCTGCGTGAAAATAAAGTACATGACGTCATGTCGTTTTCAAACCAAAGGATGTACAGTAGTTCACGTGTTAAATCGCACATGAGACCTCTTTAATATCTCAAATGTTTCTCCCAGACAGCAATGCGATGACGTGGAGAGCAATCTGGGTCTCAGATATCTCTCCAGACCCCGACATCTCACATACGCAGCCTTTTCATCCGCCCACTAAACTCCACCCAAAACACTTCACGTGTCAATCAAACAGACTCTTCCTGTCTAAAGTGGGCGGTCCTGTCCGGAACCAAACCAAGTCTATCTTTCCAAACCTCACGAATGCATTGATCCGGTTATCAACATCAAACTATAGCGCTAGGTGTAGTGTCAAATCACCAAATAACCTCACGCAAACACAAATCATCTAAACGCATATGGATTCTCACCTCCCTGATCCTCCCATGATGCACTTGTCATGTGGTGTTCTTCTGTCAGCTGTGTTAATGGAGACATCATTGTCAAGCACTGAACCCATGGGATGGGATGGGATGGGATGGGATGGGGGTGTCTTCGGTGTTGAGTCACATGACATACACGTGAAACATCAACTCCATGTGCTGAATGTGTCACAACACAAGTGACTCCTCGAGGAGAGTCAATGTACAAGAGGACCCTTAACATCCACTTGAAGACGCTGTCACTCAAGAGCGCTGCGTTCTACATCTCTTGAGCGGAGAAACAAACCTTCATTAATCACCGTCAATAAAAGCATTCAGCGCTTCACAGCGACACTGTGCCTCTATTGTGTCCGTCCGACTCACACGCCGAGACATCTCCACCAAACACCGCTGTTAACTGCTCATTCAATAACACTTCAACTACACTCACATTCACGTTTACTCCACTGTCCACTGTTTTAACACACATTCACAAACTCATTTCAATATTCTGCTCTGAAACCCCATTAGAAAGAATATTCACAGACAACGTCTCGTTAATATCGGCACTTCGTCTAGACATCAGTGAGAATAGATGGAGAGCAAAATGAAAATTTTGAGTCTCGTCTGAGTCTCAGATATCTCTCCTGAGAAGTTTCAGAGTCAGAAATCTAAGAACTGTGTGTGTCATGAGAGTTTGAGGAGAGATGTCAATGTGTCAAACTGATCTCGGGTTTGTCTCGTTTGCGATCAAAAGTCAATATTATTGAAGATCTCGAGATGATTTCACCTCTACGATCTACATTCATTTACACCTCCAGACTCTTCATGAGCTTCAACGATTACACTCTCGTCTCTTTCTCTTTTTATTTCTCCTAAGAGAAACATCTGAGACTAAACGAAACACAACTGAGAACTCCGTCCTGAATGAAAGAGCAACACAGGAAATCTGTACTGAGGTTGAACTTTATTAGCTCAGTATTAGTTTTTTTTGGAGAGTGCTCTTAAAAGCGAGACACACACACCCGACCAATAAAAACTCTGATTGCAGTGATGCCTATAGCAAAAGTGAAGATATCTGAGTTCTTATTCAGTGAGGTCATCGGGTTTATGACACAATCTGTCTTACAGAAAGGCCTGGAACACAGCAGACATGTGCTGCTCTATAATGCTGGAGGACAATCTAACGTCATCTCACATCTCACAGAAACAGAGAGAGAGAGAGAGAGGAGAGAGAGAGAGAGAGAGAGAGAGAGATCTGTGATTCTGAGTGAAGAGAATCTGTGATTGGTGGAGCACGTGCTTGTATGCATTCACCTTCCGGTCATTCATCGGCAGCTCAGATAAAAAACTGACGATTCTAAACAAACAAACAAAACCTTTTGATGTAAAGGTTAAAAAAAAAAAGGTTAGTGCTATAAAAAGACGGATGCACAGGCAGGGGAAAGAGAAAGAGGAAATGAGGTGACAAGTAAACAGGAAGAGAAACACTAAGCAAGAGTGAATGCGGCAAATGTGGTGGTGATGATGACATGATGTCTACGACATAAACAGACAACGGTTCCTAATATTCCCGCACATCACCCTGAGATGCTCCATCATAGTACCACAAACACTATAGATCGTTACCATAGATACAGGATGATGGGGTAAAGGCTACAGCATCCCCTGTGCAGGACAAAGACAAACGGATGGATGGATGTTGTGATAAATACAAGTGATACAAGTCATCAGAGTTCAGTGTTTTTCATGACGCAACGCAGAAGTGAATAATCTGGGTCAAACACCGCAAACGGCTGCGTTCTGTTGACAAGCGGAACAAATCTGCGCACATATGGTCAAAACAACTGTGATAAAACCACAACATTTTCCAACATTATCATTTATACGATCAGACACTCCAACATGCACGAAATACACACATTATCTAATATGTAGATAGAAAGTCTTCAGTCTGATACTTAAAATAAAAATCTAGGTCTGTGATATACTGACATGCACCTCAAGTTGCAAATTGGTTATGTTTGCATCTCATGTTCATTGGTTTGTCCTTCATAACTTTTTAGGTTTTATTTATTCATCTATTGATTGAGGTTTGTTGACACCAGATATGCATATAGGTACAGCCTATATTAACACTACACAAGCAGCCCATTATCATACATTCGTGTATTTATCATATATTCCTGTGTTTTCCGACATTTTACACTTGTGTATGATTCACTTGTTCGTACATGATTCTTCGGATGTTTATGTAATAGTTAAAACACAGCATGAGCATCACCCAGGCCGTTATATAAAGGATGGGAACACCGATCCACGTGATCATTGTTATTGTGCATCTCTTGCAATGAGCTGCAATCTAACGCGAAACAATCTTGCACCCAAATAACAAAAAGCTCAACATCGCCGCGCAATTACGCAACGCGCCACTCAAAACTGAAACCAAACGAAGCGACTTCCGCGACGACGCTGAAATCACAATAAAGCACAAAATCTGCGCGGTTTCTTTGCGATTTTAAAATGATAAACACATACAGACCCCCCGCGAGCAGCTGTGCGACGCGTCAAACGCGCGTTGTATTGAAATGACGCCAGGAGAAACGCGCTGTCATGGCGCTCGTATCTTACCTGAATGTTGTTCCTCTGTCGCGTTCAGCGTCTAAAACATGTTCGCACAAGATACTCACGAGAAAAATGACGCGACGCGACGCTCGCTGCGATCCGCGCGAGAATGTGCGCTCCGCTTCTCGCACGCGCTCCAGGACGATGAGACGCGCGCGCGCCCGTGATGTCATTTCTTATTGTACGAGAACGACTGAATGTGTCATATATAAAAAAGGCAAAAATAAATCATATATTTCATGTAAAATAAATGTGAATAAAACCACAAACATTAAACTAAATCTAATTTATAGAGAGACTTTGCTGTACGCTTTGAGTACGCAGATTTCAAACGTTTCTTTAAATAAATGTACACACCCAAGAATAATGGAAATCTTTCAAAGTTTTTTAGCTAAAATAGTTTGAACTTTAACATTTGTTTCATCATTCACAACTTTTTAAAATCTTTAAATTCCAAAATCTATTGTTTAATGGCAGACTCCACTGTGACAACTGACTCCATGTGACAGCATGTCCTGTTATGGTGAATTGGGGATATAATAATAAAAACGACCCCCATCTGAACTAAAAGTCATTCTCCATCATCTGACACATATAAACTTTACTTTTACATGAATTCCAATTTGACCATATTCAAGGTTGAGGGTAAAAGCAAAGCTTGGTACTATAGTTTACTAACAAATAAATACACATAAATGTGCTTTGGTATGCAGGAACAGATTATCTCCAGTGGTCTGGCTCTTCTTTTCCACTGGGAATATTGTGTTTCCTGTGAGACTGTGATCAAGATTAAAGCTGGAATGCTGAAACACAAACATCATCACTGATTCTCTCTCTAGAGCTCAACTTTCTCCGTAATAGAATGTAAATCAAGTATAATACAAAACTTTATAATGAATGAAAAAGGGAAGACTGGGGCTACATTCACTCTTCTGACTCCACTAACGGTCCATTTCGATAAATTGACTACAAACAGCCATTGAACATTATCACCATTATGGACCGTGAAGAAACATACAATTTATTGAAGACACAATGTCAGTCACACTATGGGGTAAGTTGTCACAATTGAAACTACTGTTAAACAGTCTATTGTGTGCTTTTCAACATCATCTGAACAGTGAAGCAATTATGAAGCGCGGAACAATTCAACCCGACATACAAAACAAGTGTTTGTGTGATCTGTCTATTGTTTAAAACACTATTGCTGAGCTGTGACAAGTAACCCGGGTCTCCCCTAAATAATAAATCCTATTAAAGCCACAGTGCTCCAACATCCCCTGGTGATCCTTCAGTAAACAGCATCTTTAAACATGAGGTTTTAAAGGGACAGTTCCCCTCAAAATACAAATTCTGTCATCATTTACTCACCATCGAGTTGTTCCAAATCTGTATGCATTTCTTTGTTGTGATGAACACAGAGAAAGACATTTGAAAGAATGCTTGTTACCTGTATTCCCATTGACTTCCATTGTAGAAAGAAAAATATTTTGTGTTCTATTGAACACAAAGTAAGATATTTTGAAGAACGTATAGTTCTGGGGCATTTTTCCTACTATGGTAGTCAATGGGGTCCAAGAACTGTTTGGTAACAAGCATTCTTCCAAATACCAATTTATGCAGGTTTGGAACAGAGAGTGAGTCATTCATGACAGAATTTTCTTTTTTGGGTGCACTGTCCCTTTAAGTGAGCTTGTCTTGGATTGAAGCCCTAATGTAAGACAGATAATCAGACAAATCATCACGTGGTGATTTATGAATCATAACACATATGAAAGAAACACTTACGGGTGTTGATTTTAAAATATAAAAATAACTACTACAGTACAACAAACTGACAGTAAGTGACCTGCATTTCAACTTTGAGTTAGTAACAGTTTGCTGTAAAATAAAACTATGCGTTCAACATATATTACAGAAATTGTTTTTATCAAACACAGTTCAGTGTTTCTTGTTCTTGAGTAACAATCAACAGCATTTCACTGTGCTTCTCATTGCTCTCTGGACATCCATGATGTCATATCCTGCATCTTTTAGCCAATCACATGGTCTCTTTAAACCCTAAACACTGAGGGTGCACGGCCTCCGGCTGTGTGTCTGTCATGAGCTGCTGATGAACTACTGTTGTGTCCATGATGGAGCTTCCCAGAGGGTCCTGAACGACAGGAATTCCCTCCACACGCGTCACACCGCTCTGTCCCGCGCCTTGAGGCTGCTCCAACCCGCTGAGGTTCCATCCCACAGGAAGTGACATCATAGGCTCACCTAACAGCGGGATACAGTTGATGTACGATACACTATGAACTCAGCCACTTCTTCACATTATTTATACAATCAAATGAATTTGGGACACATTCACCTGGAATCATTTGTGTTGGTGACTCTGAGCTGTAGTCTGTGTGTCTTTCTCTGCTGGCTCCCTCCATCTGTCATTGTAATAAAACATTGCACATGTTAAGATAACAATCTGAGACTAAGTTGATGAAACACCAGTGGCAATCCTAGACGTCTGGGGGCCCTAAGCAAACTTGTGATGGGCCCTTTTACAAATCATTTAAATTAGATATAGGCCTAAACATAACTGTAAACAATAAGAAATAAAAAATAACTCAATTAACACACTTAAACAAATGAAGACTGAAAGAAAAAAAGTATTATATTTAGTTTTATACTTAAACTATTAAGAATAAAATTAAATACAAATTTAAAAGACATAACGTGTGGCTCTGGAACCATCTAGCTGTTAAAAAAACTATAACACGCAAACGCTATGTTTTATACGAATGATTGATTTACTATCAAAAATAAAGCCTGATAAGTACAGTTTTCTCAAAAATGCTAAACATACGAAAAAACATCAATCATTCTCTAAATGTGATGGTACAAACAAAAAATTACATGTTAGGGCCTATCATGGGCAAATGAAATATAGTGGACAAATACTGAATTTTTTAATCTGTACAAGAGAATTGTTTCGTAAGTATTCATTGCATAATTTGGTAAAACTAAATAAGACTTTAAAATAGTCACAAAAACACATGCCTTCTTGTTCTTTTGCTTTGCGAAGTTGCCATTTTGTTAGCAGCCCAGACGGATAGCTCCGTTTTAAAGTCATGCTCATATGTAAAGACGCATATCAGCACATCACGCGCATGTCATTACCTGCCGTGATTAAATAAATTAAGTATTAAAAAGGAAATTTCCAAAGGATTCCTCTAAATTGTGTCTTGTTTGATTCGGTACTCAAGGGGGCCCCCTGGTGGTGCAGGGGCCCTACATAACCTGTGTAGTCTGCCCATAGTAAGGATCGCCTCTGAACACAACTGAGAACTCTATCAAATCTCATCAGCTATGAAAGAGCAACATCTGAGACTGTTCCTAACACTTCAAGCACTGAGGTTTGGAAAAAGTGTGAGTAGTGTTATGGTCTGAATACCACGGAGTCGGCACAGATGGGTTCTGGCAGTCGACTGGACGCTTGTCCTCTGTCTTCCAGTTTGAAGTTACTAGAACAGGAAGAATGTTTAGCTCATCTGATGTCAACGTGAGATCTTTTCATTAACACAGTCTGACCGTGTAACTCTAATCTCACCAGGACCCGCGGCTCAACGGAGCGTCACAGTCGACCGGTGATTTCAACGGACCGAGACTCTGGATGAGAAATAAAGGGGTTAGAAAGGTAAGTGTTTGCAGTTGCACACAAATGTGTATGAGGTCCATGTAGACTTGTATGTTGTGCTGGTTAGAAACCGACCTGAAACTTTTTCTCTAATTCCACGATGTGATTTTTTGTGCAGCCATAATTATTTATCATCCAAAAGTTGACCTAAATTTACATGAGTATTTTTTGCCCTAATGACAATGAATATGCAACTCATATTTGTGGCTATATGAACAGCTTTCAACATTTTTAAGGTAAACTTCGCTTCAAAGTCAGTGCCGGTGGTCCAGTGGATGACAAGAGTTCGTATCCCGGCTCCTGTTCCCCTCTCTCTCACCCCATCATTTCCTGTCTCTCTAGTCTCCGCTGTCTGTCAAGTCTGTCACAGTCTCCCTCATTTTTAAATCGCTTGATGTTAAACAATTACATGACTTTGTCCTCTGAGTTTATAGGTGTTAGACGACGTGCAAGCTGTGACCGATACAGATATTTCGTGGAGCATCTTCAGTAAAACATCAATTATGAACAAAATTCTGAAAAAACCCTGTGATGGTTATACTAACCGTATATAATTAAATATAAACTAAACAAAGCATTATGTTGCTGAACAACTGGTCATTTTTATTTCATGTCTAAAGTGTTATTTGCATTGTTACCTGTGTGCTGGTTCCATTAGAAGCCGCTGCAGGAACATTCGTCTCTTTTTCTTTAGGGTTTGGTGGATGACGCTTCCTCATGATGTACTCATATGTGCTTATACCCTGAGACACTGTGACAAAACACACAATATAACATCGTCTAGCTCCTTTAGTTTATAGAAACATCGGACCGATACTCACGTAAGTAAATGTGGAAGCACAATAAGTGACAAAGCAGTAAGAGAGAAGCCAGAGCCAACATGATGCTGATGAAGGCCAACGCCATCAGACTAATGGAGCTGGTTTCCAACGGAGCGGCCGGAAGAAAAACCAGCCACGTTCCATTGCCTTTAACAGCTGGAAAAACACAAACGTATGAAATGAGGTCACATTTTCATCTCGTTCTTCGTGACTAGGGATGTAACAATATTATGGATATCATGTTATCGCAATAGCAAAATAGTCACAATATTACAGTGGTCACATGACTGTATGAAACGATAGGTCTTCCGGGCCTTACATAGAGAATGTTAGAAAAAATAATAGATGTTACCTTTGGCAACGTCCATCTGGTGCAATTATTTGATTTGATAAAAGGTATTTTTAGGTCATTTGACCCATCGCATACTATACTCACACCTCTCAGCAAGAGTTATGATTCGAGGATAAAGAAAAGAGGATGCTTACGGCACGTTTCCAAGTCATGTCATACCGCAATAAAAATCACACCATGGACTTTACACCAAGGTATTACCGTATAGTGAGATTTTGATATTGTTACATCCCTAAACGTGACTGTCACAAATAAAAACCACTGAATGAAAACAGACGGGAGATGATGAGGTCACAATGTGCTCTGTAATAGGAAAACCACGTGAGCGCTCAGGTGTGACGACAGGTAAATGAGTTCAGACACAGACACACAGCGTTACTCTGAAACTCTGGAGCGCTGCGTAGAAGCGCCGGGTTCACGTAGTGCGCGATGAAGACGAACAACACGACCAGAATAATCAGACACGTTCCCAACACAGCCGAGGAGATAGCCACGAAGAAAAACCTGATAAAAGAATCCGATTGTTAACATTCAGACAGGACATGCGACCGAAACGGCATGACATGACACGTCTGCTCACCAGTAGTTTCTGCCCCCGACGCAGTTGTTCAGCCATTTGCAGTGATGGTCAAAGTCTGCGACGCATTTGTTGCAGGTGCTGCAGTGTTTGGCTTTGGGTCCCCTGCAGAAACAGAACCTTTATTAGACTTTTCCTCCGCAGGTTTTCATTCCCTCCGGTGTGCTTTTATCATGTTGCTGTACATACACATCCACCTCACAGAGGGTACAGCGCAGATTATCAATGACATGTTTATGTTTGGTGTTGTCAAACACCGGCATGGGGCTGGAGTAATCCTTCCTGCTGCGGACGCCGATGTCCGCTGGATCGGTTGTGACGGCCGCCACGTGAGTCAACAGATGGAGAAGAAAAGCAGTGCCGATAAACTACACAGAAACATGTAAAGGATCACGACGACATATAAAGCCACTGCCACTGAAGGAATACGTGGAGTGAGTAAATGATCTTATCAGAAGCGTTCTGTGTTTGTTAAGGATACAGTGTACGCTGCAAAGCTCCATGGGGAGGAAGAAGAGGAATATAAATCCCGAAAGAGACGATGGCCATGAAGCTGTAGATGAGCCAGGCGATGAGCTGGAACACATGGAGCGGCAGAGACCAGCCGTTCACTCTGGAGTGTAGAGGAACCCTGAGCAGATCACTTCTGCTGCCTCCATTCTGAGGAACCGTTCGTCTGCGGGGACGTCCAAAACAGCTCAACTGCAAACACAAACACACGGCCATCTCGTAATGTATGTCAGTCTACTGTGCATATTCATTTTGTATTTATAAACTTAATACATATAGCCCGGGAAAAAATGAAGAGAGCACTCAAGTGTTCATTAAATCATCATTTCTAGATGTATTGTGGTCATTTCACTCCAGTGTCTGTTGAATTTCAACAAAATCAAACCTCAGGAGCGACATGAAGTCCTCCAACAGCAATGGGAAGAACTGAATGACAAGACACATGTGATGGATCGTAGGATCGAGTGTGTGTAAAGATGATGACATTCTGACTTGAGACTACAGACATACATTTTGTGTTGTATTTAATGTCTTATTTCCTTATCCTTTTCATTTCTTTAATATTATATTTTATTTTTCTATATACATATGTTATTAGCTATAGATTATATTCATCTAGTTATTATATTCTATATTACTTTTCTCCATGCTATATTCTACATTCTGTCGGATGCTGCGTCTTCACTAGTAGATATGAGTTTGCAGTGGTCTCATTCTCAAGGTCATCATAATCACGTCAATGTTGGCAGTAATTTTCCACTGTCAATGTTGGTATGATAACACCTGCTCAATGTGTTTCTAGTCAGACGAAGTCGGACAAAAGTAGACGGACAGAGCTAGAATGGGCTTCTGAACGCAACTATCTCTTCTAAAAGTGAAAACTGAATCCAGAACAGAATCCAGGTTATCCCATGCATTTTTATTTTCCTATGTAGAAATATGATTGTTGTATTGCATAAAAGTGAATCTGAACTTGTTTTCTTTGCAGTATTTGAGGTCTGCAGCTTGCAGTTTTCTTCTTGCAAATAAATGCAAATATAAAGTAGATAAATTTGATTATAGTATCGAATATCTTTCAGCAAAACTCAAAGTTTGTTTTGATAAACTCAGTTATAGTTCTGTGTGTAATATAATCATTATGGGAAGTTATTGTACACTCGGATCTTCTAACGCTCAAGGTGAAGTTCACCTGTGCATTACCTGTTCAAGGTCAACAAATGATTGTGTTGCCTAGCAAACGTCATTATAACTGCAACCTGATGAAGCCTTCAGTCCGCCCGGGCTATGGCAGGGCGAATTATCTTTTCAGCATTCTCAGGATATGAATTTTTTATCAACAAGTGAAAATGTAATTACTGATATCAAAAAAAGCAATTGTTACTAGTAAAAGATGATATTCTTGATATCAAGAAATTTAATATTTACTTGTAAAAATTGAATTGTTGATATCAAAAATTCATATCCTGAGAATGATTAAAAGCTAATTCGGCTTGCCATACCCGGGCAGCTTTTTCACACAATGAGTAACTTCCACAAACAAACCAACATAATCCTGCAAATCTTCTATAATGAATCAACAAAATAAACTCTCATTCATGCGGGTGGAATCAATTCACAAACATATTTATGTAGTTTATGGTCACTAAAAGGGTGAAAATGTATTTAATAAAACGACACAATCAACTGATGTTCAGGTAACATTCAGAACACTTTTATCGTCACAATGAATGGACACAAAGAGTCGCAGCTGCTCAGTTTGGACTTTATAAGAATCGTTGACAGTGAGATGTAACTTACATTAGTCATTGAAGCGCGTGCAGTGGATCAATATGAGAAGACATCTGATGTTTGTTCTGATCTCTTGGTTACAGTTTCAGCATCATCTCACACAAGATTGAATTTTAAAGCTTATGTTTAGTCTGACAACGACTTATTTTATATTTAACACATGACCGTCTCATCTATCGTATTATATCCATACGTCGTTAAATATGAGTCAATATGCAGAATAAAACATATCCCGCGCATCTTTCCCTGACGCGAGCGCTGGTCTTTATGAGTCTCGCGCAGCAGAAAGCTGAGCTCATGAATATTAATCAGCTCCAGTTCCACGTGATCTTTAAACGCCGGCTGCTGATTATTAAATATATTAAATCTACGTTTTTGTTCACTGTCTTCGAAATGTGAAGACTTTTCCCCCTGATGTTATACATATGTGTGTAATGTTTGAAATAAAGTACATAGAAAATAAACAATACAAATATTAAATCTACTGTTGATACGATTCATCTTATTTCGGACATGCACGTTTAAAGTTAATATAAACCACGACACAAATACGTAAAAAAAATTCAATATTTGACATAGAAATCCAGAAAGCATTCTAGAAAGTGTTCGTGCATTCCAGTCTGTACTTTGTAAATAATATGTTTTAATGTACAAAGTTATTAGTAAAATTCATGTTTACTAAATAATTTTAATGTTAGTAAATCCAGACGCTAATTCCGGGTTTCAGGTCGGAAATATCGTAAATCCGGGGTGTCTGGAACGAAGTTTGCTTAAGGAAAATCTTTTTATTATCTATAGTAACAGTAGTTTTTTATTTTTATTAGTGAAACCATAGTACACGTTTACTCTGGTCTAACCTCAATAACCATAGTTACCATACCATGGTATTTGTGGTAAAACACTGGTTATAAAAATGGTAATCAATCTGCTAAAAACACTATAATCCGGCTTCAACACAACCATTGTTACTTTACATAAGGGGTGTTTTTGCATCATTATATCTCAAAATCTATATTAAGCACTACCATGATGAACATGCAATAAATATAAAGCTGAAATGTTATTTAAGTCTCACAAATAAAGCAGAATTTAGACTTTCAAACACTATTAGGTTACTTTGCAATCTGATATGCAAAAGTTTAAACAATGTGAAAGCACTAAAGCGAGGGAACAGAGTAGTTCTCCTTTTAACTGTAACCTAGTTACCACTAGAAAATGCAAAGCCAAATGCAAATGAGAGATTGTCTATGAACGCTTTATCTCAAGATGTGTTGAGATGTTTCAAAGGAGTGAAACAAACTCGGCACATTTCTACGTTGCTGAACATTTTCATGTCCTCACGATACACAATTTTAAAAGTTAAAATTAAGTTAATTTTTTTCCCATCGAGATCCATTTGATATAGGTGTGAGACACCACCACCTCAGTTTGAGCAGCTGTTGCTTATTTACACCTGATGCTCTGCACTGACCTACACAATGAACAAAAATATAACTACAAAAAAATTACTATTCATAGTAATGAGAAATGATGTAATGCATAACTTCCTCTAGAACAAGAGAAGTTACAGTGTAAAGGTCAGTTTGAGATAAGCCGCTACGGCTCAGATACGAGAAAGAAAACTCAAACAAATCTATAAAACCAGCCACTTGGCTTTTATTTAAAAACCACACGTGACCTGACACATTTAATCTGTACAAAAACTTACAGTCCAAACAATAACAACACATAACAGGAGAGAAACATCATCCATGTTGTGTGTCCATCTGTCAGCTGTTAGCAGTTGAGCCGGGCTCTGGAGACTGCAGGAACTCATACGGGTCCTGAGCCATCTCGGCCGGACCATCACCAACACCCAGATGAGGTGAACTTCCTAAACACCAAACATAAACAAAAACATCACTACTGAGAGAACCTCAGGAACAGAAACACAATTATGCAAAATATATTTGATGTACACAAAAATAAGAAAAAAGGATCGTTATTTAATGTGTGACTCTTTAGAATAATGAAGTACCTAAATGATGCTGGTCGCGTTCGGAAGCGTTCGACAGGGAGGAGAGATTGGATGATGGTCTGGACCCGACCCGGTCCACCGCTGCGTCCTGGAACTCCTGCAGGAGTTTGGCCGTGTCATCAAAATGTGAATGACCGTCCTCGTGTTCAGGTTCCTTCTTTACACATTTACCTTCAGATGAGAAAAAGCATACTAATGTACCACAGAACACAGGTGCAGTTTTGGAACTGTAATACAGGTGCAGGTCACAGAAGGTCTTACCTAAAGTGTTGAGCATATCTAAAGACATGTCTGGATAACTCTTCATAGACATGAAATCCAGAACAGAGCCGCTGTCTATAGCACCTCCAACTGTGCCCTGTATAAACACATCAGTTTTCTTGAGACCCGACCATCAAATGACATTTTAAAGAGCAAAAAACTTCATTTAATATCCCATAATCTATTACTGCTAAACTAATGTGATCCCAAAACTTGACAGAGGGCTGACCTTTACAATACTAGTATATTGTATTTGAGAGTATAATTCAATATAATTCACTGTGAGCCGGTTGAAAATCGATTATAATATGTGCTGATTTGTCGCAATACGTGTTTTGAACAGCAGGGGCGCTGTGTTTACTGCAAAAAAATGTTTAAAAAAATCCAAGAAAAGCACAGACAAAGTCTTAGTTTGTTTATATTAAAGAGACTTTGTATTATAAATTGTTTCTTTGATTTGGAATTTGTTTTAAAACTGTAGTTTAGTTTTGTTATTTGTCATAAAAAAATATTTTACAAATAAATGTGCAGCATTTGAGAAATAATAAAAGGGAAGTTGTTCATTTCTGATTTCTCTCCGCTCATTTTGTAAAAACAAACCGCATCGTGAGATCAGTACCGTGAATCACATCGTGAGCTGAGTGAATCGTTACATCCCTAATAATTCATTAAGGTTATGTTTTTTAATGTTATACTTCACATCATATTTGCTCAAACGTCAATAAAACACATTTAACACTGTGGAACGGTGATCATTTAAACAGGACCACAATCTCACCTGCAGGTCACATAAACTAGACTTGACATCAATGGGCATGTTCCTTTTCTGAAATAAAAACATAACAGTATACTCAAATGTTCAACAAGCACAAAAAAACAAAGACAGAAACATGAATCATAAAGAGCTCGATCTTCTGAATACCTGTCGGATCTGGACGGTGGCCTTTGAGTGATCACCTGCTGTCATAGTATCCAGCAAATCATCCACCAATCTCTTTGTAAAACTTCCACAACCCTTAACAAACTCCTGCAGACTACACACACATACAGAAAACCGCATTAAACACCCAAGGTCCGGGCATTTCAAATGAGTGAGATTTTTCAGTTGGGTTGATCGTGTCATCATTCTCATCCGTAGCATAGACGGTGTAGTGAGTTTCACCATTTCTCTGGTCTACAGAATAAACAACAGAGTAGAGTAAAAGTTCATAAGGATGACCTGAGCGCACACTGAACACCCGTCTCGTCTCCATACGCCGAGTACAGCATGTCCCTCTCATCCGAGAGCAGATCCGGATAAATGGAGTTATTCTGAAGGGTCTGCGTGTTGTAAGCGCTGCTCAAGAACGTCACTGAAACAAATCCAGAAAATAATGATAGAAAAGTGTGAACGTCAGTAAAAGTGGTTATTATTCGCCTTTCGGTACTTCTAAAGAAGCCCAGCTCGCAAACACCTCATTCTGAGCGTGAAATAAATAATACCAAGAGAAAATTTGGTAACATTGCAATTTTTTTTAAAGTACTTAAACAACACACACTTGCATTGCAAGAACAAAAAATACTGTTTTTATTATGCTTTTTTACTTGTAAATCTGAATAAGAATCTTGATCCATTGTTTGGTGGTAGAACAATACATACCTCTGTGTCTCCGGTCGTCTTTAAAGCCCAGGGATGTGAGTCCAGGAATGAGTTTATTAGCCAAAGAGCTCAAATCAACAGGATGAGTCTCATCCGCTGAGAAGACGAACAAGATCAACAAACATTCGCATGATCATATTGCTGTGAATCTGCCCTTTTTAGTAACACACTCAGCAAGATTTTCACACAATCTCTTATGGCTCAACACACAGAGAAGATGAGAACACCACCTTCTGTCTCAGGATCCTGATTCACGACCGTGTAGAAGAGTGAACCATCAGTGTCCTTTTTAAGATATCCAATCTGGATGGAAAATCAAAACATTCCGATTACAGCACAGAAATACCGCGGTCATCGTCTGCTGTGATCATGTGAAGAGTATTCATTCTGAGTTTTGGCACCTTAGAGTTTGGCATGAAGCGGTTGATTCGATCGCGTGCTTCATCTGCTGCGTGCTCCACCAGCGCCAGGACGTGTTCCTCCGCCGTGCTGTCCGTCAAACTGCACGCGTTGCCCTCCACCTCGTACAGGTCACTACACACAAGCAACACACCCGCTCGGGTCACGCAGCCCCATCAAACGTTCAGGAGAGCAGAAGAAACCAGGCCTACCTGATGATTGGCTCCTTCACAGGCTGCTTTTTGGATTTTTTGGGGTATTCGGTGTGGACGGGCATCATCTCTGGCACGGGTTCCTCGGGGGCGACGTCGTCGTCACCCAGAATGGCAGCCTGCTGAGAAAAATCCATGTCCTGCATGAAAGACATGCTGCGCTTCAAAGCTAACAGCCGCTCCTGTAAACAGAGTACAGAATACAGCCACACGGCACCCGTTTACTCCTCCTGCGGGAGCTCTGAACCACGCCATGAAGATGGGACACGGCAGGAATGGGATGGAAGAGAAACAAAAACCTGATCCTGGCAGCTGCTCTAACGCTGACCGCTTTAAAACGTCAACGAGACGATAAAGAAACCTTTAGACACACCAGCGCATCATTCATTACTGCTGACGTTCAACATTTAAATGATACGAAACCATAAAACTAGGGCTGTTACAATTGTTTAATAATCGCCACGTCGCAATTACTTCAGGTAAGCGCAATTCTTTTTTTCCATCCACAGTCCTTGATCTGCATCTAATGTTACGTTCCAATGACATTTCTCATCATTTGAGTCGTATCAGATATGTATTTTTGTGTTTATGAGTTTTATTAAAGGGATTCCAGATTTGCTGCATCCACACAGCAAGACGACATCATCCTCGTATCTCAGTTCTTTTCACTTAAGGTCACTCTATAACATTACACAATTTTCACATTTCTTAAGGTATCTATATTTTATTCACTGACTAAATTAATTTTAATTAATCGTTATATTTGTCAAAGCCTTTAAACAGACAATTCATCACAATGATCTAATAGCCAATCAATCGTCAGCCAAATTTCATAATCGCGAGAGCCCTCCGTTAAACGACAGAACTACTGAGACTACGTAGTGACCAAACTAAACAAACTATCAAATATTGGAGTGTCTTAAAAGTTTCCACGCTTTGTCTAGACTACAGAATTCACAACAAACCTCATGAGGTGCTTCGGGAGCATAAAAATGATGTTTTTTTCATACTCATTTACAAAAGAGTGTGTGTTTACATCAAAATGCAACCGAGAAACTTCTCTGTCCGAGAATTACGACATAGTAAAATCATATCTGAATGGAATGAAAACCACGACGAATGAACTGAATGATGAACAACAAAAGCACAGGATCTCACTGCATCAGCACCAAACTGGATTAAATATGTTACTTTGCTCATCATTTTGAAGCCTGTATGAAGGAGTTTCTTGGCAGCTTTGTAGTAGACCGTCTCCGGTCGGTTATAAACCATGGCGTTGTCACACATCAACTTGAAATCTGCCTGGAGATGACACACACACACAGAGATTCAAACAGATGCAATTATTTATGGATGTTCATCACGATAAATGATATTTAGCACAGTGATTCTGGATCGCAGCGTTTATACGCAGAACACTGATGTACCTTGAACTCTGTGATGGTTTTGTATTCATTCGCTTCGATTTTGTCCTTCATCGTGCTGAAGTCCATGGGATGCTTGATAATCATGGAGTAGCCGGGGGCGATGGCGTCTGTCACCGGGAAGGCGAAGAATCCGTGTGGATCTTTCCTGTTGGAAACGCAGGACGGTCCTTATTCATTTGTAAGACATCACACAACAGTTCACAATCATCTCCCGATTCTTGCTTTAGCACGGTTTCACCTCTGAAGCAGACGCAAGAAATGCTCTAGAAGCTGCTGCCGAGGGGTAGATTCATTTTCTAGAAAAAACAAAGAGGGGAAAGAGTATGTGCTTATACAGCGTTAGGTCAAATTTTTGTTTTAAACTCACTACACCAAGTCTTTTCTCGATTTAATTTCAACACCCTTGTACCTTGCTGAGTTCTGCAGGCTCGCACGGGTCGATCCGCCTGCTGCTCCGCCTCCGCCTCTGATTCCGACTCCACCTTCTCCCGCTTCCGTTTCTTCTCCTCCGGAACAACCTGACACACAAAGATCCTTCAGTAAGAGTCTGATCGGACCGCTGGAAGATCACGCAGAGCTTCAGTCACCTCACCTCCACAGGTATGGGCAGTGTGAAAGGTTCCACCGGCACATTGGCGGCGTTTTCTGACTGTTCTCGCTCACGCTTCTTCTTTTTCTCTTCCTGGATAAATCAGATAAATACAGCAGTGAAAACGGCTCAGACAAACATTAGCGTCAGGGTGTTTATGTGTCACGCGAGAACGTTCACTCACCTTTCGCCTCCTTCTCTCGTCATCATCTAAATGCTTTTCTTTCTCTGCTTTCTTTTTCTTCTTCTTCTTCTTCTCCTTGTGACGCTCCCACTCGTGGTCAGAACGGTCGTCATAGTAACTGGAATCATGCCCCGAGCCGGACAGCTCCGTCACTTCACTGCCGCCCACCTTGAGCACCAGCTTCAGGGGCTTATCTAAAGGTTTGTCCTCGTAGTCTGACAAAGATAGTTTCATTTGTAATAATATTCCCATACAGTTTGCATCATAAAACAGCATCATAACATCATTCTATAGTCTTGTGAAGGGCTGTCACAGTTTTTAAATAATCGTCTCATCACGATTATTTGATATCATCGCAATTATTGTTAATCCTTAGAAAACATTTTACATCCACCGTCCTTGATCTGATCTCATTGTTACATTCAAGTGACATTTCTCATCATTTGAGTTGTGTTAGCTTTGAATTTTTTTGAGTTGATTTGTTTGCTTCCAGACTTTCAGCATCTACACAGCAAGACCCTCATTCCTCATTTTTTAGTGCTCGAGTCAGTCTTCTCTGCTGGGGTCACTCTACAGTAAATAATATCAGTTATTTACAAAATTTTCACATTTCTAAGATATATTTTCTTCATTTAATAAATTGTCATTAATAGTTAAATTTTCAAAGCCTTAAAACAGACAATTAATTCATTGACAATCACAGTTATTTAATAGACAATTAGTTGTCAGCCAAATTTTTCATAATGGTGACAGCCCTATGTGTATCCTTACTAAAAATGGCTAACATTATAGGTTAACTATGGTAAGCACAGCTTTTAGTTCTATCTCCAGTAATACCATAGTAAACACAGATTTACTATAGTCTCACCACAAAACCCATAGTTTACACACGATTTTTTGCAATGGAACAAGGGTTATACTAGTTATCAGTCTGCACTACAATAAGGTCAGAGACAGAGTTATTTCACTTTAATTAAATCATAATTACTATACTTTTTCTATAACAACACCATAGACACTTTTCTAGGGCTCAGTACTAAAAGAAATAAGCTCCAGTGACAGATCTGCAGTAATAAAACCACATAACGTTAGACAGAGCAGAACACACGCGTCTGACAAACACGTGATGTTTTAAACCAGATGTATGTTTGACTATAAACACTTGACGCAAATACTGAATGTGATTTAAACACGCATCATATAAACACACAGATGAGACGTCGATTCCGTGTTTCACGTGATTTTTCATACGCACCTCCCTCCACTGTTCTCCATTCGGGTCTGTGCTTCTTGTGTTTCTTCCCCATCGTGAAGCTTTATTTACGCGAATAAACAGACGGTGTTATGGACAGATCCGTGTGTGTGTTTGTTTAATTGTTTCTCTCGGCGCAGAAACAGCAACATTAGCGGCTAACGTTGAGTTCCGGTGACGCTACTTCCTCCGCCGTGACGTCACGGTTGGCGCGGTATGTTCGAGTTTGTCCGTCGCGGTTTTGAGAGGTGAGAAAATGTCTCCCTTTGCATCATATATATGTGTAGGTTACTTCATGACACAGTTATGTAGAGTGAGATACATGGATGTTATGGGATGTAATGATGATAAGTGTTGAGAATGTGATTCGACTCGAAACGTAGTGAAGTGTTGTTTACCTCATGCACGGTAAAGGTCGGCACGTCCGTCGCGTGTGTCTGTGGCGTCTTAAACTGATGACTACTAGGTAGACAACTTAATAGTTTATGACAGTTTAACTAACAGTTTGTAAGTAAGGAGGCAGTATCACGATGCAGGGACGGTATCTGACGGTAACAACACCTCACACTGCTGAATATACAGGTGGTAACGTTACATTTGTTTTCATTAGTTTACATTAAAATAATGTATATGTAGTTTATACGTACATAAAAAAACGTTATCATTGACTAGCAGCCCGGTAAGTCAAGGCTGAGTTGATGACCATAGTTTCAAGTTGTGAAAATGCCATTAAAGTGATAGTGCACCCAAAAATGAAAATGATGTCATCATTTGCTCACCCTCATATCATTTCATACATGTTTAAATTAGAGAAAGATATTTGGAAGAATGTTAGCCATTTTCAATTCTGTGACATCATCGACTGCCATAGTAGGAACAAATAAATGGTAGTCAAAGGTGCCCCAGAACTGTTTGTGTTCCTAAATTCTTCAAAATATCTCACTTCATCTTCAACAACACAAATATAATGTTTTTTTCTCTTCTATGGTAGTGGATGATGTCACAGAACTGAAAATGGTCAGAAACATTCTTACAAATATCTTTCTTTCTGTTTTACAGAACAAATACATTTATATAGTTTTGCCATGAGTGGGTGAGTCAATGATGACAGAATTTTCCTTTTTGAGTGAACTGTCCCTTTAAGAGAGGGAATCTTTATCATATAACTTTTTATTGATCTTTTAGGATGAATCAAATCCATACAGTATATTAAATATGGACAATATTTATGAAAAATAAGTGTGAACAGATATGTGCAGATCTTTTTTCTCTGTATCATAGACATACCTTTAGCGATTCAGATTATATAATACAAATATAATTTCTCTTAACTTTCTGTCTTTGCTGCTGTTTTTTTAGATGTGTTGAGTCTTAAACAAGCACACTTTATGGTTTCTCAAACAATGTGTGTTATTGCATTAACATTTATTCATTCCGCCTTCATCCAAATTAGTGATCATTAGGGTGGTTGACAAACATACTGATTCAGAATGTTTGCTGTCACACTATGGGACACATGTACAGTATATTTGTCAACTACCCAATTAACATTTGGCCACAGCTGGAGTTACAGTCAGAATAATGTCGAATGACATTTCTCATCATTTGAGTTGTATCAGATTTGTACTTTTTGCGTCTGAGTTTTATGAAAGTGAATCTGTGATTTGCTGCATCTACACATCATCCTCGTATCTCAGTTTTTTCTTTTCTGTTAAAGGGGTCATATGGCGCGAACACGTGCTTTTCTGTGTCTTTGGTGTGTTATAAGTTGCCCATGCATGTACTAGACACGTTTTAGAATATTCGTTTTAGCCATGTCATATGACCCCTTTAAGGTCTCTCTATAGGGAATGTTACTGTTTATTTGTCAATTGTCAATCAATTGTCAAAGCCTTTAAAACCGACATCGCCATAATCGCAATTATTTAATAGACAAATGAATCGTCAGCCAAGTTTCATAATCGTGACAGCCGTAGCCTCAGGACAGGTTAGACGTTTTGAACAGATTTGTTCCCACGTTTGTACAATAGTGCTTTGTTTTAATAAATGACTCGCCTGTATGGATGCCATCTAAACGTGATCATTGTCACACAGGTTGTGTCGACTGCTTTGTGTCTCTGAATTGCGCTTATACTTCAGTCCACTGTAGTGATGGACATGTCTGGTGCTGATCAACACATGACTGATGTCGGACTCATCCGACCAGACGTGCACATAGAGGTTCATGTGAAATCTGAGAGGTACGTCGTCAATCTAAAGTATTCTGTATGGTGATAAGAAATGTCTAAAAGTCTGTTTACAGAAAAAAGTTTCCATTTTCTCAAGAACAATCCTGATCCACGAAATCAAGTCCCACCCTACACACTATGTGTTATCAAACTTGTTTTTGTGTTTGCAGTACGGTGAAGAGATCTGATGTACGGGTTCATGTGCTCTCCCTGCTGGATCGACACAGCACTGTTTTAGGCTCCTACAAGTGGACGGAGTTTGACAATGAGTTTCTAACAAGAAATGTGCAGTCAGTCACGGTCACAGATATAACTGGTTTCAAAGTATGTACAGTCCCTTTATATTTACACATTCAACATTTGAAACAATTAAATTGTCTTTACGTATGATTGTCTTTACAAAACTAAAGCTGTAATCTAGACACTGAAGAGAATTACTCGGAGCCTGAACTTCTGCTTGTTATATTCGATTTACATTTTTTTTTTTCGCAGCAGTTTGTAGATCTGAAGCTCCACAACCTCTGTATCTATATATTCTCTCTCAATGATGAAGTTCCAAACAAGCTCACACTGGAGGAGGAGGAGGAGCTCTCTGCTGCCAATCATTGGCTCCTCCCATCAGGTCAGAATGACACGCCCCCTTTCAGTTCATAATCCTTTAACGGAGTGGTTTGGATGAACTAATGCAAAGATATTGATAATGAATCAAATGCATCTTTCTGTTTATATGTTTGTATGTCTCTGTTTCTTGTTTATTAAAAGTACATTTTCCAGTGTTGTTTCAAGTATTAATGCTAAACTAATAGAAACAGATATCTATTTTCAGGGATTGAGATAATGTGTGATCTTCATGTTTTACAGCTGAGTTTCATGGCATTTGGGAGTGTTTAGTTTATGAAGACAACATCAAAACACAAGTAAGACACATTCATTTGCAGTCATCTCATTCAGAATTTTATAGTGGAATTGTTCTTGTTGACAAAGATGTTAACTGGAAATATCATTCAACAAAACAGTTGTTAATAATGTAACAATGTAGAAACACCCCTTTTTTAGATAATCCAGCAAAATAAATATTTTACAAACAAAATGTACTTTTATCTTGTCTATTTTCATTTTGGATGGATATAAACCAAAAGGTCACATTATTTAGAACTCATTTTTTTGGATAATTTCTCACTCAAAATTCTGATATATTCCCAGGAAAAACAACTAACCTTCACATAAAGATTGTTTATTGCGTCAAAACTCAGCAAAAAGTTGTTTCTCATCTGCTTGTTGGCAAGCGTGAACTCATGCTGCCTCTCCTTCACTGTTGTCTTTAGCTCTTGGATTATGTGACCACGACAATTTTCTTCTCTGACAAAAATGTCGACAGCAATCTGATTGCCTGGAATCGGGTAGTCTTACTTCACGGTAAGAGCCTTAACCCGAACAACGAACGCTTGTTCCCAAGTTCAACAGTTTTCTTTTTCCCGAGGCATGTTTACACTGTTAATGTATATGTGATAAACCCTCAGGGCCGCCTGGTACGGGAAAGACGTCTCTGTGTAAAGGACTCGCTCAGAAACTCTCCATTAGACTGTCTGGCAGGTGTGGCAGCTTTCTTAAGAAATGACGGCGCTCCTTTTATTTCTTCACCTGTCGTTCATTCCTTTCCTCTCTTCGCAGGTACGCGTATAGCCAGTTTGTGGAAATCAACAGTCACAGTCTCTTCTCCAAGTGGTTCTCGGAGGTACAGACGGATTCATGACATCTAAAGTCACTCTCTTAAACTGCATATATGAAACTGAACGTGATGTGACTGTTTTACAGAGTGGGAAACTGGTTACAAAGATGTTTCAGAAGATTCAGGAGCTTATTGATGATAAAGAAGCCCTGGTGTTTGTTCTTATAGATGAGGTTCTCTCTTTTTTTAACATAATAATAATAATTATTCGTTACATTTATATAGTGCTTTTCTGGGTACTCAAATGAAAAGGCAGAAGATTATGTTTATTATTATTATTATTAAGATGTGTATTTTCCTAAATACCACTTCCAAAAAGCTTGAAAAAGGACAATTATGGCTGTAAATGTACACTTTATACTTGATAATGTGTGTTTACCAGGTGGAGAGTCTCACAGCCGCACGGAACGCTGCTCAGGCGGGAACAGAGCCGTCTGATGCCATACGGGTTGTGAACTCTGTCCTGACGCAGCTGGATCAGATCAAACGGTCAGTTTCTCCTCATTCAGATCATGACTCTTTACCGTCATCACCGATGCACAATCTTACTGTGACAATTCATTGCTACGCATCCTACCAAATAAATAATGGTTACATTTATTTGAAATGATCTGACATCACAAAACCAAACCTCTGACCTCCAACCACAAAACCCTTGACATCAGAAGTGTGTCTTGCTTTTCTGATTCAGGCACCCGAATGTGGTGATTCTCACTACGTCAAATGTGACCGATAAGATTGATTTGGCTTTTGTAGACAGAGCTGATATAAAGCAGTACATCGGCCCTCCCAGCGCCAACGCCATATTTCACATTTACCTGTCCTGTCTAGAGGAACTCATGAAGGTGTGTTGGTGAATATGATGTTTTTCTAACTTGCTCATAATTTGAGTGTTTGTTGACGGATATTATGAGTTCTATCGCAGGTTTATATATCATTTTTTTTGCAGTGTCAGATCATCTACCCCAGACAGCAGCTGTTGAGACTGGAGGAACTGGTCACCGTGAACTTCATGGAAAGTGACTTGACTCGTCTGAGTTTAATGTTGAGGGACATCTCGCAGTGAGTGACCTGACCATCACTGCAGCTCCACCTGTACATTTAATAAACACACCTCCCATTATCTCATGAATCATTAGCATTTAATTCATTAAACACACAAAACCTGTCGGGAACACGTCTGCGTCGTCACACAAAAATCAAAACACAGTTTTTGTGTCGACTTAAAGCTCTTATTACTGTTATGTTGAAATAATTAAGATTGATTTGAATGAAGAAGTGATTTTATCGGAATGTATTTGTAGAACTATTATTGAATCGCTGACTACATAAGTAGAAATAATTATATAGAAGGTATGCATTGATGTCACTTTCCCACATGAATATGCCGGGACACTTTCCCTGCAAAATGGCTGCTTTAAATAGGATAAACCGGGATTTCTTGCTGAAATCAAAAGCAGTTGGACTCGACAGTGATCCTGAGAGTTGCTGAGTGTTTTGCCACTCGAGGATCATGTTTTGCCACTCGAGGGAGCGTGTTGCTGTTTTCAGGTGGGAAAGTGACGTCACGTGCATATCCTCTACAGAAAAGTGCAGATTCATCCTGAGCTGTTATTTGCAATACACACAAATGCTCTCCTGGCGTGCTTGTTGACTATGTGACGTTCACAGAGATCTTCACAGATGTTCTTATTCTTCCTCTGAACAGGAAGAGTGTTGGATTCAGCGGACGGACCTTGAGAAAAATCCCATTTCTGGCTCACGCGCTCTATGGAAAGGTATTCATAACCGAGTGTCCAGTGATTTATTGCTTTTCTTGTCATTTTGTAAAGCAAACTAAAGTCTTACGTTCAGTAAATAGTCAGCAATTGGATGTCATTCATTACGTGGATGCATTCTATATTTTGTTTAAAATCCCTTTTATGTAACAAAATCGTGTGTCTGCTGTCTTTAGACCCCCACGCTGACAGTGGAGAGTTTTCTGAAGGCGATGGATCGTGCTGTGGACAATCAGAAACAGGAGCAAGCAAAACTGGTCAACTGTGTTTGAACACAACACTACAGCAACAAACATGTGTTTTCTCATCCGCTCATCACCGTGACCCTCTAACACACGACGTTTACACCCGTTGAGTCTGTTGACTTGTTTTATTTGAAGTTAGGAAGGCACCGTGAGCATTTTGAATCTGTTCTGTTTTAGAAGAGGTTTTGAGCTCATATTCATAAGGTGCGTAATTCTGCTTGTTGTAACGCAGGTGACGGTACGCGCGTCACAAACATAAAACGCACGCACAGTATCAACTACGGTTTGCAGATGAACGGATCTTTTTTATGTTCGGATTTTATACATGTACATATTTAAACATTTGATTAAAATGAGTGAACTGTCACATTGTTTTGTTCTTTTTTAACCGAATTAGTTCAGCTAAAGAGGAAACTCTTTTATTTATTCATCTTCGTGTCATTTCAAACCTGTATGAGTTTCTTTCTTCTGCAGAACACAAAAGAAGATATTTTGAAGACGTTGACCACTGAACTCCATTGAATGAACACAAAACCACTCAGACATTTCTCGAAATATCTTCTGTTGCGTTTCACTAAAGAAAGAATCCCATAGAGAGAGTGAGTAAATGGAATTGTGAGTGAACTATCCCTTTCACGTTCTAGTGTGAATCACACTTCACTACCAGCAGGTGGCGTACTGGTGTTAAGAGTCGTTGGAGAAATGACAGAGAAGAAAAAAGCTCCAGCGCCACTGGTTTGCTTTGACCACCATAATCAAATAAGATATTCATATCCACATATATTTTTGATATCTTAGCAGATATTTTTATAGAAGAGATGTGCAAACAATAAGGCCTTGAATATATTATCTGTTGTGACACAGTGGGTTTGGATTGGTTTGGATTAAGTGAATTTAAGTTCTAAAGAAACCTCAACCATTAAACGGCACACGTGTGTTCATTCACACTTGGCTTTCACACATCGTGTTTGAACATCAGTGTTTATGAACCAAGGTTTCATTCATCACAGAGGTGAAAGCCTGATGTTGCAGGACTTGTGATTTTGGGAACGGCATCAAAGAACCGTGTGACGTGTCGTCACCTGTTGATACCTAAGCAAAAGCTGAAGACCTGTGGAGTTGGGCATGCATCTGTAGGGCATTCCTCTGATATGGTGTGTCACTCCAGAGCAGATCAACACAGGTGTCATTGTGACGTCTGCAGGGGTCTCTTCTTTCCAAAAACACTGCTGTTTAAATCCAATCAGTGCAGGACGACCAAATCCTCAAAAGCCTTATTGTTGAAGAGTTTATACCAGTTCTGCGGTTGAAAACGGCCAGTAGGCTTCTAAACAAAGTAACCATGATGATGAATTTCTTTTTTCTGTTTCTGGCCTGAAGCGAGGGAATATCAATGTAGGCGCCAATACTAATAGATCAGATGAAGAGTTAATTAAGTTGCGGGTGAGACGTTTGGCGTCTGAGGTTAAACGGATCACAAAGAGAGACTTCAGCTTTTGTTTGAAATAAAAAGAAAGAGTGGTTTACACTGCTTACTGGCCAATCAGAATTGGACATCTTTCTTGGGATGATCTTTCATCTCTCACCCTCTGGTCTTGCTTTGTTGTTTTTTAAAAAACAGGATTGTGAGTGAATGTAAAACTGTTCCTCTGGTGAGGATATACGCACATGTTGAACTCATTACCCTCTCGATTTTAATAGTTTATAAAGGACGTATGCCAAGACAACATATTGCAAATTCTAGGTAAAGGGTGACTACACTAAAGATAAAATATGTTATAAAAGTTTTGATTTCAGTTTTTGCATCACATCATACTTAACATACTGTAGATCCGTTAATGTTTGTATAACTATTCAATAATTCTGGGTTCCTTCGCTAACGCGAAGAGTGTGTGTTTGTGGTACCTGATGATCCAAACCTGTGTGACTTTTATTTTGTGAAACACAGAGGATTAATATTTCTAATGAAATATTATTTTATGTGATAAAAGTGAATCTAATGATGTCTCATTTGTTATTTTGCAGTCTGTAGTTCTTCATTTTATTGGTTTTGAAAAAGTCCCCAGCGTTTTCAAATGAACTCTTTGTGTTCCACTGATGAAAGACATCACATGAGGGTGAGAAAATGACCATTTTAATGCTGCATTTTTATACTGCACAGTTTTTAAGAAATGATTTGCAAAAACAGAACAGCTGGCCTGATGATGTCTAAACTTTGTTCTTATAATGTTAAGTCTTAGATGCCAGTTAACGTCCTTGAAAAAATACAGGAAAGATATGAAAAAAACGAATGACTCTTTAAACGTTTTTTTAAGTGCATTCTAATTATTATCAATCAAACTGCAGTTGGGTTGTTTTGATTAAGTAATACTAATGAACAATACAGGTACTTATACAATAAAACACAATAATAACATGATCACATAATAAAAAATATGTTTTTGGAACAGTATTCTGTTCTTTTTTTGCAAATAAACTCTTTAAATCTAAAAACCGTGCAGTTTAAAAGTGTGATAATTTTTTCTGTGCTTTTTCTACACCATCGCTGTAACATTTTGCATTGTAAACTTATTTCTAGGTGAAATTATAAGATGTGTTACGTTGATTTTTTTTATATGTGTGAAGATTTCTAAAGTTAGCAGGTTTTTACTTTAGCATTCCCAACACTTTTACAGTGTAGTTCAGGATTGAAGCATCTGCTACATGTTAAGTAAGTGAGGATGGATCCGTCCAGTAGCAGCGGTCACTTTAGATTTCATCAGCTGTGTTCTTCCTGAGACAGTAAACCACATTTGGCACGTTGATGAAGCCGCACTGACTATCAGAAAACGAGTTCATGTCTGAGGAGTGTGTTGAGCAACAGAACATTGAGGAAAGAGTAATAACATGTTTTCAGATGAGCTGTCAGCACGAGGGACTGGATGTCATCAACACGGCTTCAGGCAAAACTCGCAGACTGTCCAAAAACATCCAAAATATTTGGCCCCCAAAAAAGAAGAATGTCACACTTTATAGTGCATTATAACACACAAAGCTATTTTTAATACATCATATGCTTATGCAATGACATTCATATGAGGTGCAGGGTTACATGCGTCAAAACGGTGTATCGTATTGTTTCATCAGTGGACGTTCTTCAAAATATCTTTGTGTTCTGCAGAATAAACCCATGCAGGTTGAATACAATGACATGAGGATAAATAAATAATGAAATCATTTTCATTTTTTAAGAACTGTTGCTTTAAATGGGGTAAAGTACGAGGTGTAAAGGTGGCACTACAAACGTCAGTAGGGGGCATCAGTAGTTTAAAGGGGCGTCATAAAGGGGCGTTGTCAGTCGTTTTAAGCGGGGGGCATCAGTAGTTTAAAGGGGCATCAGTCAGTTTTTTAAGCGTCAGGGGGCATCAGCGTCAGCAAAGCACAGCATCAGAGCAGTTTAAGGTCAGTCATCCGTCATCGTCAGTCAGTTTAAAGGGGGGAGAGGGCAGCATTCGTCAGAGGGCACTTTAAGCGTCAGGGGGCATCAGTAGTTTAAAGGGGGGCATCAGAGGGTGCATCAGTAGTTTAAAGGGGCGTCATCGTCAGCGCGTGGGGATCAGTCAGCGTAAATTCGTTTAAGCGTCAGTAGGGGCATCAGAATCAGGAGAGGGCGCGTCAGTCAGTAGCGTCAGTTTAAGCGTCACATCAGCTTCAAGATCGTCAGACGTCATTTTCCGAGGGCACGAGGGGGGCGCGCATTTTCCCATCACGCATCATGTTGACGCTTCCTTGAAGAAATCAACATTTTTTACGTGGGGCATTTCACATCGCATCCATATGCGCGATCAGCGAGCGCGAGCGGATCATCCTGCGCTTCGGTTTCACATTAAAGACGATATATTGAATGTGTGGGAATCTGAACAACTCGCATTTCAGTTTCTCCAAACGGGATATAATGTAACTGCTATGCTTGAGAAATCTTTCTTAACTAAAGGAGTCATACAATGGGCAAACTTCACTCAAAACATGGTAAGTTACACATTTTCCCAACATGCACGTTGTGAAATGCGTGTTTCCTTTTACATTTGTATTTACTGAGCCGTATTTGGTGTATTTTCATATCGAATATGGGTTTGCGTGTCATGTGTGATTAAAGATATTTGTCTTTGCATTTTGCACGCAGCTTCCAAACGCCGCGAAAACCCCGAAGGTGAGTTTGACACCGTTTCTAAACCGCGATTCCCATCTAGTTTTGTTGCGTTTATAGAGGTCAGTGACGGAATATTGCCTGATGGTTTTCAAACACGTTTTCAGGAGACAGTTTTGGAGTGAACGCTTTTATTTCAAGAAGAGGCGTTGAAGGCGGCACACCTGAGCCTCGTCGGGAGGAGTTTCAGGTAAATTCGACACAGTTTTCTATTTTACATGTATGACAATGTGCGGTTTCAGTCGCTATTCACCCAAACAATGCGAGCACTGCCACAGCACGTGAAAAATCCCTTAGGGAACATTTACCATGCTTTTACTACAGTAAACATACTTTATGTGTAGTATTTGTGTTAGAACTGTAATAAACAATAATATCCACTAACCTAAAACCATAACCTGATATCTGTAGCACCTAAAACTATGGGAGGTAACCAGGGTGCCAAGAACATGGTTACTTTTGCTAGGATAAAACCACGGTTAACCTTCATCAATGATGAAATCGTGTTTTAAAAGTAAATGTTTCATGGTTGATTTTAAAGGTCAACACTGAAAATCTGCACTCGTTGCCTTAAAGATGACGTGTGTGCACCTTTAGAACCACTTTCTTGGGTGTAACCTAATGTAGTCAAGCTGGTTCCGTTTAATTTAGTAATATTTTGCACTCAAACCAGATCATTCAGATGACCTGCTATACATTTTTGATTTATGAATCTAATCTGTAAAGAGCATTCTCTGAAGCATCCCATTCAGCTGTGAAGCAGATTTTTGCTTTGCATCATGCTTGAGAATTCAGATTGAAGCCAGGTGCCAAGTCCCACATTCCCGTTACCCAGAAATCCTCTTTACCCGAGTGACACAAACAGGGTCGTGCATCGACATGCCGGTGTGTAATGTGATGGTGTCAGAGCTGTTGCATTGAGGCAGAAGCGTGTGGTTGCTCATACTGTTTGTGCTCTTTGACAGCATCGTGTAGGGATGAGCGCGGTGAGGAAGAGAGGCTTTCATGCATACCTTTACATGACATCATTTCAATTAGCGTCGCGCGTAGAAAGATCTCTGACTTTAACTGGAACAGGAAAGTTATTTGACAGGGCCCTCGAGGCTAAACCGCCACCCGCACAGGGCCTGTCCCGTGTCATTAGTGGACCGTTCCTGGGTTTGACTTCATTAAAGTTTTGGCTCAGATTTGTGTTTTGTCCGTCATCAGGTACCTGCATGAGTACAAATGTAACAGACGTTTGTTTGTCGACACTGTGAGACGCCTTCAGGTTGTTTATTTAGCGCTGTGGAAATCACTTTCAGCTTAAGAGGGATATGCCCGTGCGGCCTTAAAATGGAAAGTTGTTTACTTACACGTTGTTGCGTCAGCATAAACTTGTGGTTTTTTTTGTGTGAACTCTCGTACGGTTGGTCCGAAGCGGTCCGCTTGATAAGGTGATATCTTGAGACGTTGCAGGGAAAAGAGTCATTGTTCTTAAACCAAAGCTCTTTTGATTGAACACTTTCCAGCGCTGTTACACAAGAGCTGGCGGACGACCATAAGCTGTGTACAAGAACATTAAAGCCTAGAAATGAACATGTTGTCATCGTTTTTCTTCACCCTCATGTGGTTCGGGGCACACAATAAGAGAAGTCATAGACGACGGCTTTGAAAGTGAAGATTTCACATCCTGATGAAGCGCAGTCATGTTTAATATGGAGAAGCAAGCATGTCTTCTGATCGTTGTGGACTTGTTATCAAGTTTGATGCTCAAGCTGGTGTAAATTGATGCTGTCTATACAGAAACGTGTCTATTTACACGCGTCTGTCGGATGTTTCTCTCGTGAATTAAAGCTCGCAGACACATTTTACTTCATGGTTGTCATGTGATGGCCCATAATGCATCAGACAGATATAATCCAATCACAGTATAACGTAAATTCAACCAATGAGTAACAAATAAGTGCGGTCTCTGCGGTTTAGAATTGATTTTGATATTTGATTCATGCCACAGTGTTTTACGTTGTTTCCACGCGAGAGTCATAAAGAAACTGAAGCAGTGAGACGGATCTCATACACATCAGGAGCGGAGAGAGATTTATTATTTAATATGTAAAACATGTTTTTGTTGATTTTTCTGCATTTGCTTACTGCGATATTTGAATGCCATCACATCTAGTTGGACAGGTTGGTTTTTAATGTTGTATTGACATTATAAAGTGCTTTGACTTGACTTTTGCTTCGGGCTGATGTGTCTCTGTTCTTTCAATGGACTGAAACATCCGACATAATGCTTGTGTTGGGAAGTTCTTCATGGGAAATGCTTTACATATAGTGGATTTTTATGCATTTCTTGGCTTTTAACCCTCGATAAAAATGTGTTGAATCAACATGTTACTAATTCCAGATTCCAGACATTGTGTGTTTTCATTTTCATTCATTCAATTTTCGTTTAATTAACCATGATTTTATTATAGTAAAAATGTGGTAACCGTGTTTCTTGGTAAATTGATTTCCACTAAAAATACTTCTGTTGTTTCTATGGTTTTACCACAAATAAAACCAAAAATGGACATTATAGTTAAACCACTTATTTTCCATAGGGGTGTTGATGTTTGCTATAACTATTTATTATAATGACTTATAATAATTTTTAGCAGTTTCAGCGACAAAATAAGCAAGGAATGTCAGTCGACTTTAACTTGCGCTGAACGCGGAACGAATGAAGGCAATGAAATGTGTCTGACTGCCTTTCAGGATTTCAGCTTTAGGATTTAGAAGACAGGTAAAATCCCTGTGGCCGGAGATTAGAAAGGGCCAGATCCGGCGTTTGGTGAGACCCCCCTCCCCCAGCCCATTGTCAGGGGCGAGGGGGGAATGGCATTCTTTAACCGCCTGGCGATGACTTCAAAGCCCAGAGCTGGGCGTTATTAAAGCTCTGATATCACTGGAGCCACTGGTTTCTTGTGCTGTTTGTCTGGGGGAAGGGCAAATGGACGAACAGCCCCGGGGGCAGAAACAGACGGGTGAGTGTCCCGGGGGTCTTCCTAGTTAGGGGCTCTTTAGCATTAACTCTAAAAGCCATTTGTGTCGAGGGGTCAGTAATGGAGCGCTCATTAGCTCCGGACAGATGTTCGCTTGTGTTGATGTTACTCACTCACATGGCGTTTTAAAGCGATGTTCACCCGAAAATCTGTCATAGTTTATTCATCCTTGTTTCATGAGTTTCTTTCTTCTTCAGAACACAACAGAAGATATCAACACTGAACCCCATTGACTTCCATTGTATGAACACAACACCACATTTCTCCAAATATCTTCTTTTGTGTTCCTCTGAAGAAAGACTCACACACAGGTTTACCTGTAATAATGAGTGTAATTTATTCCCATTCGCCCGCAAAACATCGCTTTGCTGAAATTCTGCTTTTCTGAAAAAAGAATAACAGCATATGGTTTAAGTGAATTTTTCCTTTAGAAAGCTGTCAGGTCTATTCGTCAGATCAAATTTTGTCGAGCGAAAGAGCAAAAAAAACACCACACAAAGCATTAAATCTGCCAATGATGAACTAGGACACCCGGCGACTGTTGGCTGATCAAAGACGTTCGGTGGAAAAACAGTCCGATGTGGAAAGAATGAGAGAGGAGAACATGACGGGTCGTCCCAGGTGCTGCTGTGTTACCTGTATAAACATCTGGCGCGGTCTAGAAAGATCTTTAGAGGCAAGATCAAAATGACCGGTCAACATGAGAAGCCAAAATAGCAGTGGCACAGAATGTTGAACAAGAGGCGTCTCTGTGAAAGATCAGCCCAGCGTCGAGGTGGAGACCGCCGTTCTTAAAGAAGCTGTGAGGGTTCAGTGTACTTCAATACTGGAAACATCAACAGTCCGCACATACCGTCCGCTTCTAATGTCTGGATGCCCAAATAATGCCACACGACTTTAACTTTTCAACGCTCTCTTTGTCTTTAAAGTTCTTAAGCACGGAACCTTCAACGCTGAGGGAAACCGAGATGACGGGACGATTTATTTATATGAATATTGAAGGAAAATTTTAAATATCGAAGAAATAAAGTTCTCAGTTGAGTTTCATTTAAGTATCAACTTAGTCTGATTGGTTAATTGGTTATAGGAAAAATAAAAGAGTTAAATGAGACTGTAATTGAAATCCACGGAGATGATGAATGTAGATTGTGGAGGTAAAATCATCTGGATTTGTGTTAATGTGATGAAAGATGTTTGAGTTGATATTGAGATCTTCAATAATATTGAGTTTCCATCGCAGACGAGACGAATCTGAGCTCAGTTTGACACATTGTTGACATCTCTTCTGGAGACATCCGATATCTGTGTTTAGATATTTCTTATTCTCCAGAGAAATATTTGAGAAGCACGCGAGACACGTTTCCATTTGCTCTCTGTTCCATCTCATTGACGTCTCTGAGAAATAACTGAGATATAAAAAGATGTCATTAAATGGAGACATTTGTGAGATTTCTGTCTCTTTTTCTCAGGAGAAATATCTGAGACGCAAGCAGTAGTGTCCATTTGCTCTCCATTGAATCTCATTGATGTCGTGAGAGACGTTAAAGAGATCTCATCTGTGAATATTTGCCGAAGGGTTTCCAATGGGACGCATTGTATTCTTAATGTTTATCTTTAAAAATGAAATCTCTCACCTTCGAACAGATCTGTAGATTTTTAGAGACAGTTTGATTTGTTTTGTGGCATTTTTCTCGGAAGTCGTATCACATTTAATCACATCACTATCGCCTTGTCTCATGTCCTTTGACTTCAGGACAAACGTCTTGATGGTAAAGTTTAGTTTGGTCCCTCGTTTTGTAAGTCGCTTTGGATAAAAAATGAAAATGTCCTGATGAAAATCGCTGCTGTCATTGTTAACAGAAAGAACTTTAATGATATTCATATTTTAAGGCGTCTAGGAGACGTTCGAAAAGTTTATTTAACTTTTTTCTAGTTGGCTCGACTAGAAGGGGAACGGTGAGCCTTCATCTTTGAATGAAAAGCATGTGGCAGGGCTCCAGAACAGCGGGGTCTTTCAGCGCAGACATCTGTTCTTGGTTTGGACAGCAGAAATCCTGGAGCTGGCCGAGGGGTAACAGGGGGCGATAAGGGTGAGGGGCGGCCTGTTTTTCTGAAGGCTTTGTGGTGGTGGTGAAGCTGGGGCACTTTCAGGGGTGTCGCTTTCAGAGAAGCACACATGTGCAAAAAAACAGGATGTACAAACCATGTTGGCACAGACCTGGTTTGTGTTCTTTTTGTGTTTGCAGTTTGGCGTTTAGACTGATGCAAACATCAATATTTTAAGTGTTTTTCATATAGGATTTGAGAGTGTGGGACACGTCAGACATCATGTGGGTTGTAGGGTAAGGAGGACCAATAGTGACGTTTAGAAATAAAATAAAGAATCAATTTAATAATTAAAACAGAAAAATGTCAACAAATAAATCACTTTTTAATAGAAAAATGTATAGGCTTTTTTAAAATGGTTTATTTTATTTGTGTTTTAAAATGAAGCTTAATTGAACAATAAAACACTCAATTAAATGTATAAATAAATAGATCCATTTAAAACAGTTCACCATTTAAAACATAGAAAAATGTAAAGTTCATTAATAGATGTGTGCTCTTGCTTTTGTAAGAGGTTAAGCAGACGTTTTTCTTTCTGCTCAACAAAGACATTTTTACTGAGTTTGCACAAACATTTAAAGGTAAATGTATGACATCTTAACACTCCGTCAATGTTATTTCTTTCTTTTAGGGAATGTGAATCGAGTTGCTGAGGTGAATAAAAGCTCTCGACACATTTCAGCTTCTTTGTAAAGCAAACATCAGACTCAGACTGTGATAACTGAAGTTCTGTTGGCGCTCTGAGGACGTCTGGATGGACATCAGTCCAACTGAGCTGTTTCTTTTCTAGAAGAGCACATTAAACATAAAACATAATAGCTATTCCAGTTTTTAGTGTGATATAGATGTTGTGTTGGGTTAGTTTGTGTTGCAGGCGCTTCTTTACGGCCGAGTGAACTGAGATGATAACATCTCTCTTGCTAGAAAGCTTTTTCTGATATTTTAAGCATTGATTTTTGTTACATTCTGATGTTTCTCAACAATCCCATGACAAATCATAACTTACAAGATGGCTAATTTATATGTTTTCGTACCGAGTCTATCACACCGGTGATACCTTCATGCATTGCTTTTTTCTAATTTTGTGTTGTTACGTCTTCCATTGAGATGACACTTTTCAACTCAGATTTATTTATTGATGAGAAACGTGTGGCTTGACACACTACACTTAGAAAGTCAACACAGTGTGAGTCTTTGTACAATACCTGCGCACACGAGACCTCTTTTTTATTTTCTTTCTCTCCGTAAATCCCTCCGCCCCTCCCGACTTCCTCCTCTGGCTTCTCATGGCCCGTGTTTCATGGAAAAAGACATTTTGACACTGCAGGCAGATTGCGTGTTTATTTATTCAAGGATATTTATGCCGTGAAAGGCGCTTTGAAGGTGTTTGCTTTCTTTCTTTCGGTTCCTTGTAGAAGCAGGTTTTTTTCCCCCAGACTTCCAAGCTTCAAAGGACACGAAGGTGCCATCGCTAGATGGTGAGCACATGTAGCCCAGCGACTTTACATTCCACGAAGATGACTGTTTCATCCCTTCCAGACTCCACCAATATTTCCTTTTTCCTCATTCCAGACTTTTGACATTTGCTCATAATTACGGGAATTTATCGCTTTCACGCTGCGTTCAAAGTCGACGTGAAACCAAAATTGAGCCCATTTACTCTCTTAATAACACGCTGCCGGTCTCGTTGTGAATGATTCATACTTGTCCAAATGAAGAAGAATGTGCGTCTTCATAATCTTTATTTCAAATGTAATAACTTGCTCCACCTCTGCAACCGCTTTAGTTTTCGGTTGACGCCAAAATGAATTTTTTGATCCCTCCTCGTAACCACGAACCCTGATTTGTTCTTGGATACGCAACACCCATCAAAATCATCAGATCTGGCCTTTTCAATAAGACTAAAGTCAATGGATAGTTATTTTACGAGGTGGCTGCCACGTACGAATTCGTACGTTTTACTATGGTCTGCCTTTTTAGGTCGAGTGGTTTGCGCTCCATTGTTAGTTTTGGTGTGTCTACGGTTCACATCGTACCAATTCATGTTAATATCAGAACATTGATGTTTTGTCTAAGACAGAAAGCAAGCGTACGATCAGGCGGTGACGCCGCTGAGGTCAGCCTGGAAATGGAGTGTCTGTGGTGGATGTTATGGCGAGCGTTTACTTACAGGAGAAAATACCTGGAGCGGGAGTGTGTGGAGCCGGTTCTGGCCGAGGCTGCTGGATTCATGTCAGCGTTTGATGTTGTGCAGCTCTCGGCCAAGTCAAACACTCGGAGACTCAAAGGTTATTACATTTGAGTGTGTAAGGTATGTTTCCATATAAACCGCTGTTCTCCTGTAGAAAGACTCATTTTGTGAGCGTTAGAGCAGTCAGGGGAATATATGTTTTTTTTGCTGTGGTTGTTATTCAAGGGGTCTTAATTGAATACCGCTGGTTTAATCAGGAGAGTCATGACGAGGCGTTCGGAAAAACGATATATAAGTAAAGGATAGTGTTTGTTAAGAGAAATAAACAACAGCCTGAAAGAATAAAGAACAGAAAATGATTGTTCTGTGTTGCTGTACGGCAAGTCACAGTTTCTCATTTGCCTTTTCTTTCTTTCTTTAGGATTCCATGGACACAATCCAACAGCTTTTTGAGGTTTTTTGTGAGGTTTTACAGTGCAGGTTGTTTGAGAGTCTCTCCGGGGGTGTTAGCATGACACCGTTTTTAACTTATTATGGAAAACACATTTTGACTGCATATTTACATAATAAACCGCATTTGTCTGGGCGTAAAATGCTAACTTTTGAAACTGGGTTTCAAAGTACAAGTGTTTGAAAACGATATTGCTGTTGTCTGCATTTAAACAGCCAACCACTAAAAAATGTATTGTATTTACTGTTTCATAGAACCATGTGTATGTGCGAAGGAGTGTCGTTGTTTCTTCACAAAGTGACATCGCCAACTACTGGCCTGGGATGCGTAAAACAGCATTTTAGTAGTTCATCTTTGTGAAGAAGTTAGGTCCAAATTTCAGTTTCATCGCAGCTTCAAAACGATTGGTCATTTTCCAAGAAAAAAAAAAGATTTTTAAACATAAAGTCACGGTTTGCACTGCCTGCATGCAGCGTCCACGACTTCCGTATTACGCAATCACGCTGGAAAGGTTACGTGTGACGTAGGTTTCAAAAGATTTAAACATCCCTGATATGTCCCTTTCCAACGGGATAACGTGGTACGTGAAGTCCTGGACACGCATCCTGGACGACCTCTGAGGCAGTGCAAGCCCATATATTTACGTTTAATAAGTATATCATTTTTTTGTTTTCTTGGAAACTAATCGTTACTCTAAACCAGTGGCTGTCAAACTGGGGGCCCTGGTCCCCTGGGGAGGTCCAAGATGGATCCAGGGCACAGATTTTGTGTCATTTTATGAAATATAGCAATATATCGTACATGTCATACAATCAAACATCAGATGAAAAGATCAACAACCATAAGAATTGATGTTCCAGCATGGAATAACCAAATGTGTTTTTGGTTCAATTGAAATTCTAAATTTAAGATTCCAAGTCTTTATTTGGGGGCCACAAAGCGATGCACCCTACACAAAGGGGGCCTTACAACGAAAAAGTTTGGGAACCCCTGCACTAGACAACACCCTTATTCATCGGCTGGTGTCTTTTAGAGCCTTTTGAAGCTGCGATGAAACTGAAATTTGGATCTTAACCAACAGCCCCCCCCGTTTAAGGCCATTATACATTTACATTTAGGCGTTTGGCAGACGCTTTTATCCAAAGCGACTTACATTGCATTAAACTACACAATTGTTTCTAATTATGTGTGATCCCTGGGACTGAACCCCTGACCTTGGCGTTGCGAGTGCCATGCTCTAACCACTGAGCCACAGGAAAGCTATTATATGGAGAAGAACCCTGGAAAGCTTTGCTCAAAAGCCTCAATTTGTTTTCGACAGAAGAAATAAACACACGGGTGGCTTGTATTACATGTGGGTGAGTGAATGATCATGAAACTATCACAAACTATTCCTTTAGTACGTTGTTTCTGTGTAAGCGCACCCTCAGTTACAGGGCATTTGAAGCTGTCTGTCTTGTCCATGTGTTTGCTCAGTTGCTGGAATCATTTCCAGGCATTCTCTGCGGTTTTCATCTTTGGGTATGTCATTCAGGTCTTTTAGAGTGAAAAGGTTTAGTCTCGTAGGCTTCATTTCGCTGTTAGCGTTGTGTATTAATGTTGCTTACGTCCTGACTGTGAATGACTCTGAATGTATCTCGCTGAGACTCCCGCAGCCTCTTGTGTGAAGCTTTGGAAACCTCATCCATTTTCCACATTCCCCCCAGAGCGAAGGCTACAGACAGACACCCTACACTCACTTCCTGTCTGCACGCCAAACAAACGGTGCGAGAAGAGAAAACGAAGGTTGTTGTGCGTTGGCTTTTTGGACAATAGGACGAACGAATGCGATGCATTCAGTGTGTGCACGTTTCATTTATAGACCGTTTATCAGACGCGCAGTTCCGTTTTGTGTTTGGCTAGTGTCTCATGATATAACTATTTATACGTTATTTCATTTATGTTAATATTCATTTGTATTATTATGATTTTACTGTATAATAGTTTTATTAAATAAACGATTTGTTGAATGGGTCGGTCGCATTAAAGAAACCGCATGGTTGGTATCGCAGACTAAATTCATAATATTGGAGAGACAAGTTTAGCCAAGTAACGCTTCTTCTCGGTTTCTTTTGATTGTTATCAGAAGTTATCTTTGTGATTGTGTACCGGAAGTCAAATCGAGGTCACAAAAGTGCGCTAGATGAAGTGTTAAGCTATCCTGTAGCTCAGTGGTGAGAGGATGGCGCTTGCAACGCAAGGTCATGGGTTTGATCCCAGGGGATTGCCCATACTTAGAAACAAATGTATAGTACAATGCAATGTAAGTCACTTTGGATAGCCGTCTGCCAAAATGCATAAATGTAAATATGAAACCGTCTATAAATGTGCAGAAGTGCAGTTTAGGTGTTAATAAAGGTTCCAGTTATTCAAAGTCAACGCTTGTGTTTTTGTGACGTAAGTAAACCAGCGTTGGAAGCTCGACTTTCTCACGTCGCGTCGGGGTGAGACTATCCCTCGGTTTGGACCTCAAGCTCACACGTGTGTTGGTACGGCTATTATTCAAGCCGTAAAACTCCACGGCCACAGCTGAAAGTGGTTAGCTGTCGAAACACACTGGCGGCTTCAAAGCGAGGGATGGGGGCGGCCGACGGAGCGGGCTGGCTCGGATCCTGCTCGCTCAATTCCTCACAGATTGAGAATAGCTGCAAACGGGCCTTTGTTAGTTGGACGTTCTCTCTGCGTTTAAAGCTACTTCCAGATGCTTCTCTGCCTCAAGAATAAAGCAGGTAAATCTTTTTCTTTCATGAGGCATATAGGGTCCGAAGCACTTCTTGCCTTTTGAGCAAATGTTTCACTCATTGACTTTTAAGTGAGCTGCCTGCGTAGGGAACATTTTGAGGCGTCATGGTGCGTCAAGATTATTCCAAAAGAATTTGGCCTGTTTGTGCTGATGGCTTGTTTTGGCAGCAGTGATATTGTGTAGAAATGACCATGCAAAAGTCTCAGATGCGTCCCCCCAATTGGTTTGGTTTTTTGTTATTTCCTTGCTTTGTGTCAATAGGAAATATGCATGAAGATTTTCAAACATCACAACTAGATTACATTTTTATTTGAAGTTGGCTGGTTTGACCCGTGCAGAGATCTGGTCTCATCATCATCAGATCAGTCTGAGATTCCATAAAAAGAAAGAAAACTGAGATCGCGTGAATTCATAAGAAATGTGGAAAGATTCCAAGAAACCGTGCACACAAGACAAAAACATGAAGAGTCTGGAGGTGTAAATGAATGTAAAATCATCTGGATTTGTGTAAATGTGATGAGAGGTGTTTGAGTTCATATTGAGATCTTCAATCCTATTGACTTTTGATCGCAGACGAGACGAATCTGAGCTCAGTTCGACACATTGACATCTCTTCTCAAACTCTCATGACACACACATTTGTCACATTTCTCGCACTCCACGTGATCTCGCTAACATCTAGAATAAATTAGATATTCAAGACATCTCATTTGACTTTTTTTCTTATGGGTGTCTTCTGCTCATCTCGCAAGAGGTTCGGGTCACAAGCGTTTGGTGTTCTTGAAACGAGCCAGTGTTTGATTTTCTTCCTCCAGCGGCCGCGTGACTTCAAACGTCTGTCTGCTGTTTAACGCTCTGTTGACCCGCAGGTTCCCTTCAAATAAACAGGCCGTCTCGTGAAACTCGCCCTCTATGAGCCACTCACGTGGATATTTAATACCTCCAAAGAGCGGCCGTCTGAACGTGTCTTTCCAGCGGCCGGCGTTTGGTTCACGGTACACTTGCTCTTTGATGTCTGGCTGGTTTTTGGACGTTAATGGAAAACGGGCGTTTTTGTGTTTGGGAGGCGCTTGGAAACGTGAGATTTTGCTCTTTTAAAATGCGATAGAGTTTTTTTAGGAGGACGCATACTGAACATATTTCCAGTGCGCCACCTTTCCTTCATGTTGATGTGGGTCTGGCTGATGTTATCGGCTCAAGAAAACCACATTGTATCGCCACATCTGAACTTTTCACCCTCATTCCAGCGTCTCACATGGCTGGTGTTGTAAATCCTCCTGTTTCATATCAAGACAGTGTATTGTTTTGTGTAGTATCTGTTCAGCCTCTTATGAAGACAGGAAGTGTTTGAAGCTTTTGTGAAATCTTGAGTTTTGGAAAGATTGAGTAAGGAGAAAATTACGAGTTTCCAGACTATTACCCTATTCGGTTTTCTCAAATATAAAATGAAGAATTTATGATAACAAATGTATTTTTGAAGTTTGGAGCATGTTTTGAGCGCTACCAAAAGATCGCCGCTAGACCAAACCTGCTAGTGGACCGTTTGCGCTCCCAGTTGGAGCGCGCTTGACGCCCCTCAACATTTAAACTAAATGTCTGATTGTAATATCCAAAAATGCAAACAAGAAAATGCTGAAACGAGACCAAAACATGACCAGACCATCGCCAGTACAGTTTAGCCTATAAAAACAATATTATTTGTAAATATTCAGACAAATACAATTTTTCTTGTTCTTTAATTCTCTCCCTATATTATTTGAACTATTTTTAATAAGAAACAAGTGTCTGCCACTTTTGTGATTTGATGTCTATGTCTGTAGCTACACAAAAAGTCAAAGGAATAGTGCTTACATTTGTCATTCCAAACCCAAACCCACCCCGAAATGGAAAATGTGTAGGAACCCTGTTTTTATGCACTCTTAAAAATAAAGGTGCCTAAAGGTTCTTCACAATGATGCCATAGAAGAACCCCTTTTGGTTCCACAAAGAACCATTCAGTCAAAGGTTCTTTATGTAACCAAAAGGTTCTTCTATGGCATCGAAGAACCTTTTGAAGCACCTTTTTTTTTAGAGTGTGAAAAGTAAGTTGTCCACCATATTGGAACAAACATTATATATGCTGTAGACAACTATTGTCTCAGTTTGTCGCAGTCGTGTGTCTAGTAGTAAATATCTTCCATGACTGTGTTGCACATGCAGGCGGTCGGGTCCCTTTGATGTGTGTTTCGGATGAAATGTGTTGTAGAATTTCGCACCGGGGAGTCGTGGTGTAGACGCACGCCCACAGCGGGTTTCTGAGGGTCACAGGCGAGGATGTTTGTGGGCTTTGTGCTTCTTCGAGTACACTGTAGACGAGCACATGTTCTTGTATTTAAAGTCTGTGGTTAGACATCTACATTCATTTACTGAGCAGACGCTTTTATCCACTGTATCTTACATGTGAAAGAGCATCTAACATGTGTCTTTTGGAATGTTGATCCATGGAAACTCACTGTAAGGATCAAGTCTGCAAATTCTGAGTATTTTGACAATCATTTCCAGTTCATTCTTTTCAAAAGCTTTTCATGTAACAAAGTCAACAATCCCCTCGTAGCACAATGTTTATTATACAGACATTTCATTTAAATGGCCATTTGAGGTTTTGTTTGTGAGGCATTTTGTCTTTTTGCATTGACTTGCATCTAAATGTTGTTTATCCATGCAGCACTTCTCCCAATGTACAAATGCAAGAAATGGTTTATCAGGAAAGATTTAGAAAGATTCTTTTCAAAAAGTGACTTTCATTTTGTAGATTTACTTGTTGTGGGTTCCGCAGAAAAGTTTGATTGTTGCTGATTGTCCGCCATTCTTTCTACATTGACACAGCGGACGTGAGCGCGCTGCAGGACGTATGATGTCTGCGTGAACAGGGTGCGCAGCGGTATGCAAATTACGTTGGCTGAAAATGTACACATGACCAGTCACAGCATTGGGCCAGAACATTTTGATTGGACGAACGTTTTTTGGTTCTACTCCTTTCGCAGACGAAATATAATTATAAAAATATTATTTGAACACTTTACTCCTTGATTGGTATCAGGATGTAAAGAGATTTCCAACCAACATGACAACATTTTTTTCTGGACAGGATCACCCACTCTGCCTTTAACTCAAGTGTTTGTTCAAAAGGTGTCAGAAGGTTTGCCCTTCATGTAAAAAAGTGGGCTAAGGCTCAAACGTCACGGTTTGCTACTGCTTATAATGTTTGTTTAAGTTTGTCTATACTATGGAATGTACATAATAATGAAGAATTAATGTAATAATGTTTTTTATAATCAGTGCATCTGAACTGTTTTTGTTGTAAGAACTTTTTTGTTTGATTTGTCGAACTTTTTTTTCAATGTAAACACTTTTATCTAAAGGGAGTTACAGCGGTGTATCTACAGTACACAGTGACAGACAATCTTAGGCTCTTTTTCTCGCGGTCTTCTTTGCATTTTTATTATCGTGTGTCTTGTATGTTTGAGATGTTACGTAACTCTTACCGCATTCGCTGAACCGCTGGCGCTGGTCCGTGTGACATATTCCCTCTGGTGTCACACCTCCTGTGCTTCCTCAGGCCGGGCGGCAGGGAGGAGGAGGGCGGGGGGTATTTTTAGACGGCACAGTGACCGGACTCGCTGTTGACCTGAAGGCGACCCGCGGTCACTGCCAAGACTGTACTGCAGCTCACAGCTCAGAACAAAGTCTGTTCTTGCACGAGTGTTAAGAATGCGTCTGAAAGTGTGCACGGCTGACAGACGAGCACTCGCGGCGCTCAGATGAGGGCGATGAGAGACTGATGATAACTCTTACATGTCAGACAATATCAAGCGTGAATGCGGGTCAAGCACTTAACAGGATTTCAGTCTTGACACTGTTGTGCTTTACATGTTTTGTTCGAGGTGCCAGAGGTTCTCAACTCGCAAACGCTTGAATGCCACAACACTCCAGATAACCATTAGCATGTGTGTATACACATAAGTACAGTTTATTCAGTCGCTCTGGGTGATGCGTACATTCTGTGTGCTCAAGCTCAGATTCAATGTTTCCTCGCTTCCACTTACTTTTGGTTGTGTATATATATATGACATGTATCAATATAAAGAGGTATCCCTATCGATATTTATGTATGAAATTATACTTAAATATAATATAGTATTTCACAATGAATAACCTGCATTCCGTACTGTAATATTTACCATAGTCATTTTCCAAAACACTATAGTATTGAGGAATCGTGATTCAGTTTACTGTAGTGAATTCTAAAGTATGCTGCAGTATTTACGCACATTGCTGTGGTGGTATGTGAGCTCTTTGGGAGAGATGAACGGTTCCAGAGGCCCTGAGGGGTCCGAGCAGAAACTCTCCCACCATCACATGTAAGTGAGAAACATCCGTCTGAACGTCCACAACCTCACTCGCTTTCCTTCCGTCCATGGGTTTCTGCTCACCATCATCACGTCGCTCTTCCAAATGCTTCAAAGTTTCATTGACATCATGCAGGAGGTGACACGATGTCTGGCGAGAGAACAACATCGCAAACGTTCGCATTGAAACGCATTTATAAAAATAAACTTGTTACTTGGAGTCATCTGACTGTTTGATAGCAGTCGGATTGAAGTTGGAAAGTTTTAGTTAATCGAGTTGAAGTGCCTGGACATGTTGAAACCATCTGAAAACTTCTCCCTACAGATATACTGTTTGGTTGCTAAAAAGAAATCACTGTATATGAAAATATCCAGATCACAAATGTAAGAGGCGTTTGACCGGTGTCAGATGTGGAATAATTCACGTAGAGTTTACTGTCGCCGGTCATACTGACCTTTCACACAGAAACCGCACGCAACGTTCTAGAAAGTCCTGCCGTTCACATTTGAGAGGAAGATCGGTTTGAGACGGAGGTTCAGGTGTGTGTGAAGGTTGAGAAGCCCGACGTCTGCTTGACGTTTTGCAGACAGCAGTCTGAAAGTTTCACAAGATCACAAACGAAGAGCTGGCGTTTATTCAGAAGCGCTTCATTTGAATAGAAACACAGAGTTTGTAAAACAACTGGTGTCACAATAATCATTCAATGTCGTTCAATAGAGATATTTCCTACGGCCCTTTGCATGAAAGGAAACTGAACGGACGCTAATCAGATGCAGAAATGTGAAATTTCATCGGATCTCATCCCTCCCCTGCAGACACAAACACGAGCTGTGGCTCGGTGCCATCACGCCTCGGATGCGAAACAGCAGAACTTCGGCCCTTAAGGTCGTACAACAATTTTCTCCATCAGCGTGTTGTCAAGAATGGAAAGAGTCCGTCGGTATTTCAGCAGGCGGAATCAAAGGCGAGGTTCAGATCGGCGGAAGGAACCGACCGGCGGTTCTGAGTTCAGGAGATGTGCTGTGATTTACAGGCTCGGAGAACTTCAAACGTCTGAACACACAGCACAGCTGTTGTTTGTCTGTGTCCTCGGAGATCTCTCGGAGTCGTGTCTTCATGTCTCATGTCCTGCCAAGAGATCACCGTGCCTTACGTTTGACCTCTGGGTGAAAGGTCGCTCGTCTCTTTGACCATCTGGAGCTGGTGCAGATGGCGGTGTTTGTGCTCGTTGGCGGCTCTTACATGACTCGGGTTTAAACTTTGGTTTCTTTTGAAACATAAAGAAGAGCGAAGAATAGAAAATTAATGTGAGTGTTGACATACAGTTAAAATATAGACACCTTTGTGATCTCACCTTTCTCGTTTTGCTTTATTGCCTGTTCTTATAGGGGCGGATTCCCGGACAGGGCTTAAACTAGTCCCTGACCAATTTAAATGTTAAAGGTACCTTGATCGCAAACAACTTGTCTTAAAATATATCAGTGCGATTGTTTTGTCTCAAGATGCCCATCAGTAATGTTTTTTTGTAAATTATGTTTTAAAAACGACAAAAGCCTAGTCCTGGTTTGAGATAATCCCTGTATACTTTAGTATCCTGGATTTTTACTTGCAGTTTACTTAGTAAATACTGAAGTCTACTCTACTATGTACTATGGTAAACTTTGCAAACATTTTATTAAGTTTTCTTTCAACTTTATACAGCAAATATATAAAAATACAGATATTCCAACGCAAACGATCGATTTGTACGAGGAACAGGTTACGATCACCATCTGCCGTGAATCCCGAACAACAGAAGAAGAGTAACGTCAGCTTCGATGCCATTGGCTCTCCCGTGTTCTCGTGACCGATCACGTCACTTCTTTGGCTTTGAACTTGAAACGGTATTGGCTCCTGCGATCAAGGAGGATTAGATCTTCATATAAAATTATCTTAAAGCTTCTTAAGGCACAAAAAAGGTCTGCGGCACCAGTTGTTAGTACTTTAACACTGCTTTTGTTCAGTTTGTGCAATCGAAACCTGTGCTCCGCCCAAGCCATCCAATTTACATTATTTGAGATGGCAGTGCATTTTCAGATTTCAACTGAAGATTATGAGGGCACATGAATTTAAAAAGGAAATGACCCACATTGATAAACTACTATGAGCGCTGCAATATTTCATGAAAAAATAAGAAAAGTCATTTTAGATTCACTGGGACTTTAAATGCTTCAAATCCAGCGTGTGCCAGATGTTTGTGAAAAACACTGTAAATGCAGCCAAATGTCTCTTTTTCATCCTTCATCTGACAGTACATGCCGGCCTCTTCCTGAACGTGTTAAAAACACAAACATCTGATGTGAATTATCCAGACTTCCACTAACTCTCATGTTTCACAGCTCAAGAACACAGGACGCTTCATAGTTTAATAATGAATTCTCATCTCTTGAGAGTCGACAGGTCTCGTGTAAAGAACCCTGAACGCTCAACACTGTTTTCTTTTAGTCTACGTGTGTTTACTCGCATGCATGTTTTTATTTAATCCCACTTGCAAGTTTCCTTGAAGTCTCAGTCTTAGTTTTAGTTAGTTGTGCTCCTTTGTGTTTTTATTTCATGTGCGTAGAGATAGTTTGTTTATTGTAAATGTTTTAGCTTCAGCAGGGCGGGATCGTGTCATCTGATGTGTGAACAAACATCTCGCTCTCCTCTGAAGATCCTTAGATCTGTGTCTCAGACGCTGTGAGATCTGATCTGAGTATAGAGTCCGTCTGAAGATGTGCCGTTGATCTGATCTAAACACAGAGTTTGTGCTTTAAGCCCCAGAGGTTCACAATAAAGAATCAAGGCTCTTATTTTTCTTAACTGGGGATTGGATCCATGCTCTTAATGAAGCATATGGTCCACACATTTCTCAGCGGGTGAGGCATTATGGGAAAAAGAGCATGTGTTAGCCCTTAAAATACTGAGGGCGGTCGGACTCTGTGTGCGGCTCACGGATGCATTTACTGCCATGGGTGGTAATGAACACGCCGGGTTTGAATGCTCTCGAAAAAACGTGTTCGTTTCAAGACAACTGTGGGTTTATAAAATGCCTTTCTGAGTATTAATCAGGGTGTATTTCTGCAAAACTTGAATCTTTATTACTCATTTACATGAACCACTAAAAGAGAACATAAGAAGCTTCCATGATTTGAAAACATACTCTGATTAATATCATTTTCAGTTTTATATTTGGAAGACACTTTTAACCAAAGTGATTTTATCAGGATGAGTGTTTCCTTACATCAAACCCAAAACCTATAGAAACCTGCATCTGCATCTTACTTCTCTCATAAGATGAGGACACCTTGTGAACGTGGAATAATGTTTTCCTGCAATTTGTTTTCAAAAACGTTTTAAAGGCTTCCGAGGAGATGTTGATTTTGGCGTTTCCGTCATGATCTTGATATGAAGAGTTTGGTTCCAAAATGAGATAACTCAGTTTTTTTTTATTTTTCAAAAAACATGTTTTTATTATGTTAGCTAGCTGTATTTTCTGAGTTCTTATGGCTTAAATCAAAACAAACATGTAGTTTGATTGATATTAATTGGAATGCACCATAAAAAAACATGATGTTGATCTCATTTTGGAACCAAACTCTTGTTATGTTCGTCTGTCAGTCAGAAGAACGAGTGGATGTCTTATTTTCCCGGTGTATAATAGTGAGCAGGTTTGGATTTGTACACAAGTGCATTTTTGTGGTTCAGAAGTTGGAGGTAACGCATTGTTTTCGGTGTGTGCAACCATCTGCAGTTTTTTCAATTCAAATGTCAATCATACTCCAGCAGCTCCAAGATGAACTCCTTCCATCCCACGACAATCCACTACTGACACAATGTTTTAGTAGATGACTTAGCAAAGTTTAAAAAAAGAACAAAACTGAAAACTAAATAGGTCAGTGTGTGTAGCTTGTGGATCTTATTTCTCTGGATTTGTGTATGAGTTTGTGAGGTCTCAGCGAGTCTTAAATGAGAAGAATGTTGCTTTGGAGTCTGAATGCATAGAGATTCTTTGGGCTAAATGATCCTCATCATCATCATCATCGGATGTTTCTCTGCATGATTGAACAACACGTCTCTCTTGTGTTTTTATGTTGTTTTGCAGAAGTGCGAGGGCATTGAGCTGAAGGATGGGCAGATATCAGATCATCGCTGCCCTCTAGAGGGTATGTACTGCTCACATTCACCCTCTTCACCAGGGGTTCTCAAACTGTTTCGTTGTAAGCCCCCTTTGTGTAGAGGCATTGCTTTGTGCCCCCCTAAATAAAGACTTGTAATGTTACACTTAGATGCTAATGATTTTCACAATAATCATTGTAAAATTCATATTTTGGCAGATCAAAGAACTAAAATATCAATTGGCACTAACAACCATTAAAAGAAGTCAGTGTGATGGAAACCCAAGCATTACACCTGCAGTGGTGTGTTGAGTTTGTGCGCTCACTGTGTGTGTGTGTGTGTGTGTGTGTGTGTGTGTTTTTCAGTGGTTCTGCCTCCAGAAAGAGCGGAGGGATGTGAGCGTCTGCTGCCGTATCTGAACTCCGATGTGACCTGCAGAGGACACAAGCGCATCAGTATAAATGTACGTCCATCACATCTCAGACACATCTACAGACAGCACACACACACTTATATCATTGTCAAAGTGTCCTGAGAGAAAGAAAGTGTATTATTTATTTGTTATAGAATCATTACTTTCACTTATGTCATTTGAGCACACAAATCCACGTTTAAATGGACAGCATTTTTAAACATTATACATTTTCGTGGTTGATTCAGCAGTAAACACAGTAATAATATATTAATATTACCAATAACAACAGATTAGTGCAGAAAAGCCGTTTTTATTGATAAAAAGAGCATGTAGATTAATAATACTATAAAGTATTCTGATGTTGTGAAAGAATGTGTTCGCCCGGTGTCGGCACGTATGCCTGCAGCATCATCATCTGACACACCTGACGTGTGTCCAACCATCACAAGATACTCGTGAAATACACTAAAACTGTACCTGCAAACCTCCCCGTGTGTCTGATTTAATAGCATTTCAGGAGATGACCTGAAATAAAATGCTTTTGTTGATTCTTTAACTTCTTAAAACAATCACAAGAATAGATTTTTTTGAAGTCAGAAGTTGTTGTGGCGCCTCCTGCTGGTGATGTGTGATTGTGGCTGTTTGTGGTGTTCACAGGACGTGGAGTGTAACGTGTCTGTGGGTGAAGATAACAGGCACGAGTGGGTCTTCACCCTGTACGACTTCGACAACAGCGGAAAAGTGACAAAGGAGGTAAAAAATCATGTTTCACACAACCTGCATCCGCAGCACATAAACTCAACTGCAGATCTAAACAGTAAATTTAGTAACATTAAATTCTCCTATCGAGGATTATTACAAACTTATTTGTCATGAAATGACCTTTACGGGGATGCAAGAGCGTCGTATTTGTATTCCAAAATATCAGGTTCTGTGTAAACGTGGCACACATGCTCACGCGTCATGATTTTCAGTTCAGACAGTCGTTTCACTTCATTCAGATGTCGTGTGTCTGTTGTGTGTCAGGACATGTCCAGTTTGATGCAGAGCATCTATGATGTTGTGGATTCATCTGTCAATCAGTCCTGTAACAGCAAACGGAAGACCCTCCGTGTCAAACTGTCCGTCACCCCTGAACCTGCAGCACGCAGAAAAGACGGCAAACATCCGGCGACAGGTGAGGCTCCTCGACACACACGCATTCAGTGAATTACATACATTAATGTGAGCTTTATATATCAAGGCTTAATGTGAATATATCTGATTTTCTTCCACTTCAGAGAGAGACGCACTTCGTTTGAGTCGCATCGAGCCGTCCCATCCAGACGACAGACAGCCGTCACACATCAGGTGAGCAGAACACGAGAATCACGAGAGAGAGAGAGATGTATACAGTATATACAATAGTTTCTTATATACTTATACAGTTTTTAACATATGGATTTATCTGAAATGATGTGTATTTAATGTTTCCATGCTTTGGAGATCCTCATGCCAATAACATGAATGTTTAATCTTGAATCTTAAAAGAAAGAAACAGAGAGAGAGAGAGATCCTAAGAAGAAGGGAGAGAGAGATTATATGATTAGTTCTCTGTCTTTGCCAATCTGAGACTGAAACTTGAGACACAATATAAGATATTGAGAATACCTTCATTTAATCTCCAAACGAATTGATGTCAAAGAGAAACAGCGGAGTTATTAAGAACATTCTTGGTTTGTTTCGGCTTTGTATTTCGGCTTTTGCACGCATTGCATGTACATCTGCACGACCTCGTCTCAAAGCATGATGGGATTGTTTCTGATAGGGGCCAGAGTTGTGAACCTCAGGACAGAAATCACTATTGTGTGGATGAAAACACAGAAAGAAGAAATCACTATCTGGATCTGGCAGGAATAGAGAACTACACCTCCAGATTTGACAGTAAGAGCTTCATTTTACAGTAATATTACAGAACGTGATCGTTGTTCACAGAGAGAATTCAAAGCATGTTTTTAAGATCTCCAAAGATGAGAACATTTGCACCCAGATCATCTTCCCTCTAAATGTCATCGCAGTAAGGCATCTGCATTTCTTTACGAGATTCATCTAACAGACTTCTTCCGTCTCTCTGACAGGTTCCTCTCCTCCTGCGGCCCAGCCGGCGGAGACCACACGAGGAACACAATCCCAAAATCGCTCCCGGTCCCACGAGCCCGAAGCCCACGTCCATCGTCGCCGGTCGCAGGTCATCCCTGATCACTGTGTTCCTCTGGACCCCCGTGTACGTGGACCCCAGTTCATCAAACCTCCCAAAGGGACGTCCAGAGGAGCGGGCGGCAACCAGGCGGTGATCGGTGGAGGAGGAAAGATCAACAAGTGCCACGGTCACTATCCTCCCCCACAGGGCCACGGGGGTCAGGACGTGTACCACCTCCCACAGCATCCTCAACCTGTGCCGGGTCACCAGCACCCTCTTCAACACAGCCACAGTAAGAGGCTGAGATCCAAAACCAGAGAACAGGCCCTGTCCCCCAACAAACAAGCCCCGCTGGACCGCGAGCAGTCGCCCGGCAACGCCACCGGCCTGTGGTCCCTGTGGTCAAAAGACACGAGCACCATCATCACCACGAACATCATCATCATCACCACTATCATCATTATCAACAGACATGACTTTGAGTCCACCGCGGAGGAAACGGCCGGTTCATTGATGGAAAACTTCAGCAAAACTGTGGATGTTTATTTGAGTGACAAGCCATCATCTGAAATCGACGCAAGGATCCGTTCAAGCAAACAGCAGAAGTTCGGATTTCTGTAACTATCGGGATCATAAATGTCGTTCCTGTTGTGCAGTTTACATTTTGAAACTGAAAAAAATGAACATGCTTGTATTTAAGAAGAAGGTATGTCTATAAAAGAAGACTCAGACTTTCGGAAATATACTCTGGTCAAGCTCAGGCACTTACACTTTATTCATCATGATTTCATTTTATTTACACACTGACCTGAAAATGAACCTGACGGAAGTAAAGAATTAACTGTCATATCAAAGGTGTTCATCTGAAGATATTTTTTTTATAATCTCTGGAAATGTTAGAAATCGCTGTAATGTTATCAAACAGAGAATTTCTAATACTCACTTTGTGATGTTTTCCCCCAAAAATAGATTATAAATATTACAAAAGACTAGCAAGAAATAAAGTGATGTTGTTGAGTACACAGAAAACAAGTGTAACAAAGAGAAGTAATATGATTTCCATCATTAAAAAATGCAAATGTAATATTTTATCCAATGTATTCAAACATGAAAACTGCATGCTAGGAATGACCCTATCATATAATGTCAAATGATGAACAATAAGCCATGATGCTGTGGGTCTTCTGTCTCTCTGTAAGTCTCAGGTGAACGGTGCTGCTCTGTAGCTTTTCTGGGAAAAAGGCTATTTCTTCTTTGGGAGACCCACCATGAGTGAAATACCAAAGGAAATATCACCACTGCCAGTTTTAATGCAAATAATGTCTTCCTGTATGTTTAGAAATAAATAAAAATATATGAATAGTAACATATGTATGATTATACAGTATATGCATATTTATCATGGTTTATACATGTGCATTTATGTTTTATATATGTATATTTTAATAAAATACTTAATAGTTAATATCAAGTGCATTTGAGATCTGCCTATTGTTTTATTGAAGAACAAACAAAAAGGTGTTATTAAAAGAGAACGCTTATAACAATATAGACCGTTTCATCGGACGCGCGCGTGCCTGACCGCCAGTTAACTTCCGCTTTGGGTTTGGCTAGTCGCTAACGATATATATATTTATATTTTATTTAATTTGTTAATATAAATTTGCATTATTATTTTACTGTATAATGATTGTATTAAATAAAAGATTTGTTGAATTTTGTCGTATGTTCATTTTATTTAATAAACAATTTGTTGAATGGGTCCTGCAGTTTGGTCACATTTAAAGAAAGCGTATGGGACACTGACATCTAGCGGTTGAGTTTGGTATCGCAGTCCAAAGTCAAAATATTGGAGAGACAAGTTTAGCCAAGTAACGCTTCTCGGTTTCTTTCGCTTGTTATCAGAAATAATCTACAGGCGCTCTAGAGTTTGTGAATGTGTACCGGAAGTTCAGTGCGTAACATTACAGTAATAAAAAGATGTAATGAACTGTTGTTCAGAGTGACAAAAATGATATTGATGTGCGCATGCCCAGTGGAGGGAGCTGAACGGCCCATGACAGCGGTCTGTAACACGGGTGACTGTGAAACGAGTCGAAAGAAGAAATGTAATCAAAATGCTGACTAACAACATAACTGTGCAAGATTGAACAGCAAAGTAGATTTATCAACTTTACACAGAGAGGACTTCCTGTGACAGATTCTGTGTCGTCATGGCCTCATCAGCGAAAGCCACAAACAGAGCAAAAAGGTAAATCGAAACATATTACATAAAATGTAGGTTTATTCGGCACCGAGACAAACACTTGCTGTCCGCGATCTGTTTTATGGAAAGCCGAAGTGATTTTGAGAGCATTTGTTTACTTTTGTAGGCTTACGTGTCAAACTTTTGGTGTTGTGTTTGGCCGCCGTCGTGCGTCATCTGCGCCGCCATATTGGACCGGGCAAATATGATTTATTTAAAAGTCACACAGAATTATAAAAACTAATGCGCATGCATGATTTGGCTCTTTGTGTTTGTTAATAAAAAGGCCCTATTATAATGATATTCATTGATTGTGTGTTATTCATGGACAGCCACTAGATGGCACTAGATGTTTAGTGAATACTGGGCTGTGAAGTGTTAAGCAAAGAACTCTTTGGTGTTAATCAAGGAAACAAAACACTTGCTTGTATTGCTTTGGTGACCTAAAGAAAGCGTTTCCACAATCAATGCACATTTTGTGTTTGGTGTTTTTTTCATGACTAAATACAAGCCCTCTCCCATCTAATCTCAACCCTTTCCTTGTAGTAAAAGTGTAGTAAACATGTTTATTTGGTGAATTGATCACCAGTTGTATTACCTTAGGTTTACTACCAATATAGTGCAGTGAGACAATGGAAGATATGTGGTTACTATGGTGTCGATACAGACACTGTAGTTAAGTTATGGTCACTGCAGTCAAGCCATGAGTGAGTGTCATACATTCCAAACAGTATCTCTAAAACTACTGTGACAATTGTTGCTTTCGTCTCTAGAATATTTTATTCTGTTTCTTTAATCTGTGCTTTCTGTGTAATTGTTCAGATGTATTTGGTGCCGTTCAGAAGACTACATAATAAACAGTGCCGTGCGATTGTTTATAAGGCTGGTGAGTTTCAGCGCAGCGAGGATTGATTCGGGGGCCAAATGAGGACCCCGACCGGGCCACACAATGCCATGTGTGAATGGAGAGAGGAGGGTCTGCCAAATGCAAATGTGCTGCTGGAGAGATCCTCCTCTGCCATTGACAACTGCCTATTTCCATTGGGAGTGGGGTGGAAGTGGGAAAATAATGCAAGTTAAGCATTGCCACTTTCACACGGTCACACGCATTCCTTCATCTGCGCACGAGCGCGCAGCAGAGACGCGGACGCGCTGCTTCTCAACACTTGCACGACATATAGAACAAGGTAGGAACGTCCAAACAATGTTGTGGCACTTGACGTACTTTATAGTCCGAGTGTTTTTGACCAGACCATGATGCATGTGAATATTTTGATACATTTTTATTAATCACGTGCACAACTTATGAGCTAATGATGGGTTTTGTCAATAGATGCAAATTTGTTTGCAAGCTCGTGCAATACATCTTCCTTTGGGTATTTAAGCTTTGGATGTTTTGTAGGCATTTAAATCGTATTTAATCAGTAATATCAGCATCATTTATTAAATGAAAGCATATGGACTGATCTGTGGTTATGGTCACGTGTCAGGTTGACACTGGTACACTTTTGCTGAAGATGTCCGTCCGTGTTCTGTCGCCCGTATAGAGACACTTGCTCTACTTTGCACGACTAAGCCTTTCTTAGGAAAATGTGATTATCTTCAGCCTGACTTGCATTCAAACACACGCATGAGAAAAGCTCGGCAGCACAATAGAGGCGCTGGGAGTTTGTCTGCGGTCCTTTGACCAGCTGACGGGAGAATTAGGAAAGAAAAGAGAAGCTTAGATTTGACAATACATGCATCTGCTTGTGTGTTTGAAGCGTGAGCGCCGATGTACAACAAACTGCTGCATTGAAGATGAAGTTCTGCAGAAACTCTCGTGCACATCATTCTTGTGTGTTTGGGTTTTTTTTCCAGCGTCTGAGGAACAGGTTGGTGGCATTTGTGTATTTCGTCGGGGCTTGTTGTGTTGACATCAAAGAGAGCTCAAAAGAGAAAGTTGAACAATTGGCTCATTCTGTCCGGCTGAACTGCCCCTCTTCCCCCGTCGCTTTCCCCCAATTTCCACTTGATTAAGCTCCGAGCCTCTTGAGTTGAGTCCGGGGGAAACTGGATGGCTGATTTGGAAGCAGGACTTGAAAACCAAACAATGTAACTTTTCCAAACAATGTAAAATGTGCATGTTTCAGAATAGCTTTGTATTGTTTGAAATAAAATATTCTCATCTGTCGTCACGGACTGACGTGGAATGAAAGAAACTCCATGAGGTGGTGTTTTGTGGGTGATGTGGGATGAAGGTGAGATCTTCAGTGGAGGTTAAAACAAGATGATAAATGAGTCTCAGTTCGGTCACGTTTTACTTTCTATGAAATTGATTCTGAGTTCTTCACATGAAGATTAAAAGATTAAAGTATCATGTCTATAGTTCTCAGAGTTGTATTTGTTCTGTTTTGTGCTGTATCAACCAATACGTTTTCATTTACATTTATTCATTTGGCAGACACTTTTATCCAAAGCGACTAACAAGTAGGAGAGTGGGCCTATATAACATTTATTAACACTCCCTTGAAGTAAGCAAGGGAGAGAATAAACAAGATGAAATATTTATTTAGACATGTTTTCAATATCTGAATATCTGAATGGCTGATATATTAATATACAGCGGCCTTAAAAGTCCACTTAAGCTACACTTAATAATAGTCAAGTAGGAGATTTTAAAAGATGAAATGAAACGGTTCTGTCAGTGGTCATGTGGAGTTCATGCGGAGATCTTCCGTCCGTAGACGTGCACTGACATGCATTTGTCACACGGCTGTGCTAAAACATCTGTAAGTTCACTCAGATGATCAGTCAGACTTTGTTTTGAGAGGCGATCGTTGTCAGATTTTCAGCTTCAGTGAATAGCTTTAGGCATTTTGAGGCAGCTCTTTAAAAGCAGTCAGACATTTGGTAGCAGATCTGGACATGCGATGAATAAAAGCAGTTTACCAAAACATGTTCTTCATTTGTTAACCTCAGAATTTTCTTGTGTTTTACATTTTCGTAGTATTGTAAAACAAATGGAGGTGGTCAAGGGATCTTGTGTAGTTTACAGGAATGAGCAAACTCTGCCTCTTTGAAAATCAGAGAGATTCATCGGTAAACAGGAAAGAGTCTTTACACAGATAGTTCATGTCCTAAGTTATTGTTTATGTAAGAACGAGCGAACGGCACATCGTAACATTGTGTACCTAATGTTTAGTGTTGTTCGCTGAGACAGACGTCACTATTACTATTCGTTTAAAGTTATGTCAAGTTTCAAATTCAGATGTATTTCTTGAGCACTTTTCACCATTTTGAATTGGTGCAAATAGGCTTAAATATATATTTGTTATTTGTTGTATTTTTTTAAATTGGCTAAATTTTCATGTCAATATTACTTAATTTTTTTAGCAACCACACTGAGCACGTGGCATGATGTAAGTAAGAGTTTTTTATCTAGTCACTTTTTAACTCCGGTTTGGTTAAGTTTGGGACCGCAACAACTTGCTCGGGCGGTTCTAAATGTGTGTGTTTGTTTTGGTGCTCCTTGTGGTGCGCTCTTGGGTTGAGATATGGTTCGTCCTCTAGAGAGAGGAGTATAATTAACTCAAATGAAAACAGGACGTACCTCGCCCACGTGCTCAATCTCTCTCTCTCTCTCCCCCAATGGACGTTCATTTACCGTTCTGGTCTTTGTGTGAGATGCAAGATAATCACAAAGGAGCGTGTGGTCCCACTCATTCCTCATGCTTTACGGGAAACCGTTCCTGAAAAACACTTCAATTATCTGTATGTCAGTCTTTCTTCAGTGGAACACAAGAGAAGATATTTTGAGAAATGTCTCAGTGGTTTTGTGCTGTTTGATTATCGACATTCTTCAAAATATCTTCTTTTGTGTGCACCACCTGATGTTGTTTATCATGACACAAGGTATTTACTTTCTCTTTTAAATAAGCATGTAGCCCACAGCAAGATCTTCTCTATCTGCTCGTTTTCTCATGTCTGACTCACTCGAGCTGAACGTCTGAAAGCCGTCGGCAGGTTTGTCCTTCATGAATTGCACATTTTGAACCTTTCGTTTATAGATGAAAGAGTCGGACGTCCAGGTGTGTGATACAGACCTGCTATTAGTTTCTCTTCCTTCACTCGTAATCGCAGCCTTTGAAAATGACAACGCTGACGTGAACGCTGCATTTCTCAGAGGTCAGCGAGGACAGATTGTCTGAGACAGAAACATCTCATCTCGGTGTTTCATTAACCTATCAACTCAGTCTCAGATGTTTCTCTTAAATTGCTCGGGAGAAATACATCGAGAAACACATGAAGAGAGGTGTAAATGAATGTAGATTGTGGAGGTGAAATCTTCTGGATTGATGAGAGATGTTGAGATCTTCAATCATATTGACCATCGATCGCAGACGAGACAAACCTGAGCTCAGTTTGACACGTATGGGACGTTAAATTCTGACTCTTTTTCTCAAGAGAAATATCTGAGACGCAGATGAGATTCATGCCAAAGCGTCCGTTCGCGTTGAGGATATTAAATAGATCTCATCTGTGATTTCTCTTGTGGTGTTGTTTTCTCTTGGATCAGGTGTGTGCTGTATGAAGTCATGCGGATGATGAATACACCAGCATCAGGTTTTGAAGGATCATGAGGGCGAGTGAATACTGACAGATTTATCGTGTGTGATGATGACTTCAGATGTCTGATGTGTTTTGTGCAGCGGACAGATTTGACTGATATGAAGCGCTCTTTCTGCTTTAGTTGTGTCTAGTTTAGTGGAATGCACACCTGCAGGTGTTCGCCGGGTGATTCCTGTAATCCGCGAGACAATAAGAGCCGACATCTGCTCTCATCAGAGCTCACAGAGAGAAGCTGCAGGTCTGAGAGCCTTTCACACGGCAGACGAGTACGTCAGGAACACCCCTTACCAAAAAACACTTTCTACACTTCCCACTTCATTTTATTCAGTATACTTAAGGGACCTTATGGTATACTGATAGACAGTACAGTACTAGCTCAGTTCTTTAGCACTTTTCAGTTGCTGAAAGTACGGTTTGAAGTAGCGCTGCGATTAATCACACTCAGAATAGAAGTTTGTGTTTACATAATATATGTCTGTGTACTGTGCATATTCATTTTGTAGTTATGAACACAGACATACATAAATATTTGTTTATATGCAGGTTGTTCCAAACCTGTATAAATGTCTTTGCTCGGCTAAACACAAAGAAATGATGTCAATGGGGGAAGAGATCTGTTCGGTTACTGACATTCTTCCAAATATCTTCCTTCGTGTTTAGCAGAACAAAGACATGTATACAGGTTTGAAACAACCTGAGGGTGAGTAAATGATGACAGAATTCTCACATTTGGGTGAACTACACTCTTAAAAATAAAGGTGCTTATAAGGTTCACAGCGATGCCATAGAAGAACTTTTGGTTCCTCAAAGAACCATTCAGTCAAAGGTTCTTTATAGAACCATCTCTTTCTTACTTGGTATAATCTGAAAACCCTTTTTTTTGTCAAACAGGGACCTTATTCGGATGTTAAAGGTTATTTTAAAGCACCTTTTTTAAGAGTGTATTCCTTTAATATAATAATAATAATAATACTTACAGTTTACTATGTACAAGTGCAAAGCGATTTTATAGACAACTCAATATACTCAATCTAGTAAACAAGTATACTTGGAACACTCGGTTATGTAAATAACAACAATATTGTAAAAATATATGTAAAAAACAATATTCTTTTGGCTTCTCCAAATTGCACAAACTACATGAAAGCTGCTACACACTTCACGTGTTAATTGTTATTTTGTCTTCAATGACCTTTTACACACAGATCCGTGTGTGTGTGTGTGTGTGTGTGTGTGTGGTTTCTATTCTCCATTTGTTCAGTGTCTGATATCACATTACTCCTCAGCTGATATCATGTGTGTGATTGTTTGTGTAATGCTCTCGAGCACCTGTGTCTACAGTATAGAGAAGACTGAAGTCTCTGTGTTCCCACACACACGCGCACACACACACACACACACACACACACACCTCAGCAGGGGTGGACGGAGAGCAGGTGTCAATGATGGCCTTAAAGTGTCTCTGCTGTAAAATACTGAGACGGGCCGTTTAAATGTTTTAACTTCCAAATAGTCTGATCCTGTTTTATTTTCCTGGTCTTTTTAATCTAGTTTGGGATGTTCAGTGTGTAGATGTGGTGCTTTTAACCGGATGGTTTTCAGCAGAGATGGATGAAGGGCTTTTGTGTGCTTCAGTTAAATATAAACTCTCTCTCTCATTATCTGTCTGTGATTTAAACACCGTTTGACTACCAGGTCAAGAAGTTCCCAAAGAAGGACGTGTGTGTGTGTCTGTTTGTGTGTGTGTGTGTGTGTGTGTCTGTGTGTCTGTGTGTGTGTTGTGTGTGTGTGTGTCTGTCTGTCTGTCTGTCTATCTCTGTGTGTGTGTCTGTGTGTACATGTTTTTATATATGTGTGTGTGTGTGTGTGTGTCTGTCTGTCTGTCTGTCTGTCTATCTCTGCGTGCGTGCGTCTGTCTGTCTGTCTGTCTGTCTATCTGTGTGTGTGTGTGCGTTTCTGTGTGTGTGTGTGTCTGTCTGTCTATATCTGTGCGCGTGTCTGTCTGTCTGTATCTGTGTGTGTGTGTGTCTGTCTATCTGTGTGTATGTGTGTGCTTCTGTATGTGTGTGTGTGTACATGTTTCTTGGTCTGAACGTGTGTTCTGAGCTTCTCTATCTTCATTCTTAACAAGATCTGCCTTCCCAAACTGCACAATACACATTCAGTGTGTGTTCATCTGATATGAGACTTCTGCTGCTGTCCTGCCCTCCCAGAAACAACTGACACCAGCGTCTGACCCCCAGACTTCTGACTGTGTGTGTGTGTTGTCTGAAGGCCGTGTGAGGGAGTCAGAGCTCTGACGTCTTTATTCTCTGGATGTCTGCTGAAGGCTACACGTCTCCACCGCAGCTCTGAGACTGTGGATACAGGATTCACACATCCACAGCTTTGTGAGTACCTGCAGCGTTTCAGCTTCTTTATATTTTCTATAGATTTTTTAGATGCGCTTTACAAATCACAGTCTCTCTTAAAGATACGATGGGATGTTCAGGTGCCGATAAGACACACGTGTGTTCGATTTCAGAAAGATGTTCTGTTTCTGTCATGCAGTGTTTGTGTTGGTGGTGAAAATAAGATCGTATGAGATTTTAATTCTCCTCACATCGCTCAGATGTGGTGCTGTCGTGTTTCAGAAGGATTCATGAAGTCTGATTAGTATTAACTTTGTCTCAAACGTTTCTCCTGAATTATTCCTTGGGAACAATAAATGTCGCCTCATCTGTGATGTCTTGGATAAAGTCACACACAGATGAAGTTAAATGTAGTAAAGGTTTATGTGTGCATGATGTAAATGATTTAATGATGGATTTTGAGTGCTACATTTTTTATTTATAATATGATAAATACTCAATTTTTTGACACAATTTTTTATTATTTTGCACAAAAAGTCGGTTTCCTTGTTTTCAGTCTTTAACACGGTCTCACTCGGGCAATGTTAAACGTAACAAGGGTATATTTTCGCAGAATGTTCTTTACGCCTTTTCGTGGATTTTCGCAGATTGAAGCACATATACTGTATGTTGTTAGTAAAGCTCAGATTTAAAGAGAAATGTTTCAGTTCAATGTTTTTTTTGACAGCAGACTTAAATGTCTTAACACATCTTAAAATACGGTTTTACTTTACTAAAATTAAAACTTTGAAAACGTTCCTGTTCATTGAAATCAAATCAAATATTGACCTAAAAATGATTGGAAAACATAACTGGAGGACATTTTTTTATGTTTCCTCAGAAGTAAACTGAAGTCAGTTTATCATTATAATAATAAACAAAGACAAAAATACAAATACAAATTTTAGAAGGTAATAAAACGTTTAATAAAAGGTTTAATCTAGACATTATACGCATGTGATCAGACCGTAGAGAGTTTTTGGGTGGATGGATGGAGGAAGGCGGCAGTAAAGCGCGGGTGGCCCGCGGTGCTAACTGACCTGAGAACAGGGTGTCACATTCCACAGTTGGGTGAGCATGTGTGCGGGACGGACACAGCTGGGGTCCCCCCGCTCAACAAACACTGATGTTAACCTGACCCGTACAGACCGTACGTCAACCCCGCTTCAGCGCTGTCACTCACACACACTCCTGTCAGAGAAAATATCTGTTCAACACCGTCCTTTCATGTCATTGTTAGAAAGATGAAGTCTCTCGTGAGGTTTTCCCACAGAGTGATTTCCAAATCGTCTTATCTTTGGAAGACAAATAAGATAAAAAATGGCTCACAGGATTCGGGTTGAGGGTCTTCGGGGTGGTTCTTCTGTAGGCCGTGGGGGGACGTCACACACTTGACTTATGATTCTGGGAAAATGTGCCATAATCAGACTAATGTGTGTTTGTGACGTTATCAGACGACTGCTGTCACCAGGGAGTGTCTTATCTGACGCTACGCATCTCAGAAAGTAAGGTTTCTAGGAGTTTGAAGAAGATGGAGATATTTTCAGAAGCTCCGTTTGAAAAACAGGAAGTGACATCACTGGCCTCCCGCTGGGTTCTGTTTACGGAAGTCGTGTCGCTCGGCGGCCATGTTTGCAACGCCTCTGGCCAGCTATTTACAGTATAGCAAGTCCACAGTCCTGTCTGCTTGAACGAGGGAAGACAGGTATTCCTAAAGTCAAAAATCACAATTAAAGGACATATTTCTGAATCCGATCAATAGTAAACCAGGACATCATAACTTTGGTTCGGTTAGCTTAAATTGCGCTAAAAATGTCCTTTTTCGATGTCGCCCAGGGTGACAAGCGTCTCACGAGAGCCCCGCCCCAGAGAACCCTCAGTCTTTACTGATTGGCTGGTTTTACTGGAAGGCGTGACTTCCGACGCTAAAGCGGCCATATTGAGTGTTGCATTCCTCGCCGTTCATTGTGACGGCAGTGGTGCATCTTGTTAGTATTCATATCTATGGTTTTACTTTCAGCCCATTTCTGTAGTTTTAGGTTTTATTTTTGTATCAGATGACGTGTGTGAGAAAGAGCAGCTTTAGTGTGTTTTATTTATTGTATTTAGATGTTGTGGCTCTTTTTTGGGATTGGCCACCCGGGAAGGTCTTTGACCAAAACTCTGTGCCGTTCTGTCACATCGACTGTGTTTCAAACACCTGCCTGAGATCGGCCCGGTGTGAGAGCTGTTTATTTGTTTTAGGGTTTATTTTCGTCGGCTTTGCTACAGGCGTGTCAAAAATGAGATCCATCTGTTCCATGAACCAAACCAACCAAACCCTTCACTATGATGGAAGTGTCATCTCCAGATAATCCTGTCTTAAACATATAAAAGAGATAAACATGGCATCCCAGATTGCTTCAATAATGGATCATTATGTTGAGCCCCCGTGTAAAAACAAAATAGATATTTAAATGTATTTGTCGGCGTTAAACTGAAGAGGATGAGGAAATGATGAGAGGGTTTTCAGACGTGACTGTTTTTATAGTTGTCAGCACACACGGGTCGGGAAGAGCAGCGGTGAGAGAGAAAGACCTCTAGTGGTGACTTAAGTCTTGCTTGAAATACATTCGGATTCTGTGTTTTGTTTAAAAATCCCTTCAATATCTCCATCAGATAGCAGAACAATGTCCTGTTGATGCGTCCTGCTGTGTTTTTATCTTGTTTCTTTAAATAACTTTCCCTAGAATAAAACATCCGTGTCATTATTCGGTCATTAATTCCAAACCTGTGGGCCTTTATTATTCATTTTCAAGAGGAGAATTGAAGGTTTTATAACGGACCAGAAGAAGAAAATTCTTCTCAACTGCCATATCATTTTCTCAAATTCTAATTGGCGAAAAAAGTGAGGAATGTTATGTATTCCCGAAAAAAACTTTCTTACGTTTTTGCTCAAGATTGATCTTAGGAAAAAAATGAAGAAGAATCCAAATACATTATTCTGGGACAAAGTGACTCGAAACAGAGAGGGTCACAATTATGATGCCGTAGTAACACACAAAAAGTGTTATAATAGTATCATTTTGTAACGCTTAATAACATTTTAGCTAACACGTGATCTTGAAAGCCGTTTACCACATCACATGTTAACATATATAGGCTATATAAGAATGCGAGGTTTCACACATAGAGTTTATTGTATAGATAAACATAAACAGTTACCACCGAGCAAGAGAGTGTAATTATTGCATATCATTTTATTCTTAATACAAAAAAATTCTTGAGAAAATATTTTGAGAAGTTTTACGAGAATCTCACTTACGAACATTCTTACGAACTTCCTTCAATTTATCTTAAGAACAATCTTAAAAGAAAGGTTCATGAATCCGGCCCTGGTGATCGACAACATAAACCTGAACATTCTGAACATAAACCTGAACATAAAAGCGTGAACATTCTTCCAAATTGTTCCTTTGGAGTTTCACTGAAGACATGGAATCACATGTTTGACACATGACAGAAAGTTTGTTGTAGGTACTGTATATAAATAGAGCTGGTTTGGATGGATCTTGAATAATGTGTGTGTGCGCCTGCAGTCTTGTGTAGAAACACTAACACAATTACACACGTACACAAGCTCTTCTGTTCACATACAATTACAACATTTTCAGCTGGACTGATTTCTCATGTTTTAGTTCAGGTCTAGAAGATCATCCGAGCGTCTCAGACGTGTCTTGAGCTTCACACATTCCACAGCAGCGTGCAGACATGTTCACGTCTTGTCATGTGTCCAGCGCAGGTGTGATGAATGCTGGGAGAAACATGCAAATCATGCCAGATTTACCTAGAAAGCCTTCACTCGCGTGTAGTCTGTTTTCAGATCTGACGTCAGGTTTGTGTCAGCGAGAAACCTCGGTGAAATAAAAAACAGGATAAAAGAGATCTCTGGAATATCTCAGTTGTGTCTCATAGAGAGAAACAAGATTAAGTGAGGGAGAAAATGGAGAAAACCATTTCAAGATGAAGTTCTCAAGAAGATTTAAACATTTACTCACATCGAGTTCTTCATAAAACGTTTCTCATTTGTGTGCTTTTATTTCTCCCAACACTTGTTTTCCGCTGCAAATATTTGATTATATTCTTAGATGAAGATGTTTTTACTTGAGAAGCACAAATAGCCCACTTAAAAAAATACTTCCTTAAAAAAATTATACGAATTATGCTACAAAACAAAACAAATAAATAAATAAAGGAAAAGAAAGACGTGTTTTCTTGTTTTAAACACGACTTTGTATCTCATGTCAATGTGCTTTTCAGGTGAATATATCTTGATCTGAATGGGAGTCTTTCTTCAGTGAAACACAAAAGAAGATATTTTGAGAAATGTCTCAGTGGTTTTGTGTTCAGCGTTGTTTGATAATCAACATTCTTCAAAATATCTTCTTCCGTGTTCTGAAGAAGAACGAAGCTCATACAGGTTCGAGTAAATCAAATGTAAGTCTGGGACTGCGTTTGAGACTCAAGAGTGTTGACGCGGATCTCTTGTACAGATGTGTAGTGTGTGTCCGCGCCGGCGGAGGGATTACCTCTGTCTTTGACAAGATTTAGAGGAACACTATTGTAACTCAGAGAGCTGAAGCTCCCTCCTTCTTTGACAACATAAGCTGAAACTCTAGTCCGTTTGTTTAGTGAGGACAAGAGAGAGAGAGAGAGTAGCGGCCGGGGGTGGGAGAGGTCTGTTCCCTGCAGGGCAGTTGTGTCGGGGGGTTGTGTTGTGTTGTGTTGTGTTTTCCCACCGCTAAAGGAAATTGCATCAGTGTGCATTATCCAGCTGGGAGAGGCCTACGGGAGGCGGGCTGGATCCTGTCTCTCTCTCTCAGAGCGCACACTAGAGCAGAGAGAGAGAGACGCTCATGGACGCAGCGGGTCTGGACGCGACTGACCGCGTCATGTCTGGACGTACACTGGATTACTGAACTAAACTTGATTTATTTATCGCTTTATTTATGATTTGTCTGTTATGTTGAGCACTATGCACTCCAGAGTAAAGTCGCGGAGCTGTGAGAATTACCTGAGCATTAAGGTAAGCACCCGCCTCAGCGACACCACGATCTGAAGAAGAGACCTCGTTTCTTTTTTCGTTCTTTAATGACAACTGGTCCTTCTTTTCTTTTACTTTCTTTAAGGATCGTTCCTCTGCGGTTTTGTTCGGGGTCTTTATTGTGCACCGTTTTCAGATTCTAGTATTTTGATATTTCTATGTTATCATCGTGGCACAGTATTTATGTTTACCGTGGTATTTACCTGGTGATTCAGGGTCCTTCTCTTATCAATGGAGTAACTATAGTTTAATGTTATTAAATGTAGAGAAGTTTGAACTAGTAAAAGGAAAGTTTTTTTTATGTACTACATGTTATTTACTATGGTAAAACCAATAGTAATCTTCCAAAAGAAATGCTTACTACACATTTGCTATAGTAAATCATGGTTCATTTCTCATGCTTTTACGGTTAGCGCTAATAGATACCATGGTACTATTGTTGGCACTATTTAAAAGCGGTTTTTAATGATTTTAAAATTTCAGTCTGTTTGGTTGGTTGGACCTGATGTGCTTGTTATTGACTCATGTTTGGCTTTTGGAAGCAGAAGTTACGGGAGCGGTGTCTATAATGGATCTCTAAATGAGAGCGTGTTTAACTCTTCGTGTTATTCGCAGGGTTTGTGTCTCTTCTGCTCGTGTCATTGCGATGTGACTGCTCAGAGATTGACTAGACAACCTGTTTGAGAGCAGCTGTGTGATGTACATTCCATGTGTAGATATGAAGCGGTCAGACAGCTGTCAGTCACATCAGGTGAAGCGCTCACGGGGCGGCCACGGTGATGAGGATTCATTCTCAAACGAGTAATGGACGTAATTGCTTTAATGTCACTTTCATGAGGTGAAATGCAGGATCTTAACAAATATTCCAAAAGGGAGAATGCATTCACATTCACATTCATGTAACTGGCACATTGTCTTACTAATTTACTTACTTGCTGTTAAAAAAAGAAACTTTCAGTAAACTGAAAAATCTGAAAAATACCGTCAAAAAATGTTTCTTGTAAAATTATAGGCTATATAATCAATAGTTTTACCCGTTTTTCTTGTTAAGTTTTGTTTTTCTGTAATTTTTTAGTTTTTGACCGTATTTCAAAAAGAAACTGTAAAAAAAAGAAATCTTGTTTAAAAAATTTTTTAATTTACAATAAACTGTAAAATAATGTAAAATTACAGTTTTCCCTGAATTTCTTGTAAATTTGCAGTCGAATTTAAAAAATACATTAAAAAATCTGACTTTTGAATAAAATCTGTAAGAAAAATTACAGTAAAGGTTTAATTATTCTTTGAATGTTCCATAACAAGTCGTACAACAAAATATGTGATTGAAAATGCCTCGTGTTTTTAAACCAATTCTGTGACTTTCAGTTTTTATATTTCAGAAAATATTAAATGAATATTACATTACATCACATTTTAATTTATTCATTTGGCACTATCAAATCATTATTAAATCATAAATAAAGTCATTTCTGACACCTTGAGCCGCAGGAACACATTTTGCGATTCCTAACATCTTGCGTTCACAAGATGTTTAATAGCGGGGCTCAGTTCATGATGTCAGACTCCTGCTGTCGACTCATTGTGTTCTTTCTCTCTATAATTGTGTGTTTGTCAGCAGGCTCTGACACCTGCATATGAGGGGCGGGGCTTAGTTAACCTGTCACTCTTTGTTTGGTTGTGGTCCATCAGCAGAGAGACTTCTCCTGTTACCCTCCCCTGATGGGCTCTCATGCTTCACCGGACAACTGATGCTTCGGCTTTGTCTCTCTGAGCCGCTGAGAGAGAGAGAGAGAGAGAGAGAGAGAGAGATGTGACTCAGGTTTACTCTCATGTGGTCTTCCTGTTAGACTGTCAGGAGTTCACACAGAGTTTGTGTTTCTGGTTTTCTGCTGTATATTTGTGGAAACACCTTGCGAACATTAACCCTGGTTTACTAACAATGTAAAACATGGTATTCGTAGTAAAACTGTGGTCTAAAACACGGTAACTATTATTGTACTACAATAAAACCATGGTTTGATTTCTTGAAGTTCAGGAAGTTGCGATGGTGTTTACTTCCGTATTCTGATGCATTTCGAATGAGAAAATAATTGTGGGCGTGACTTGTTTTTTCCCTGCGATTTGATTGGATGTAAAGTAGAAACATTTGAAAATGAAACTGGCAGCAGACTAACACTTGAAGGGGAGGAGTTAACAGATGCCCCGCCCAAGCCGTCTAACATACGTCATTTAAGATGGATAGTCACTTCAGGACGGAAGTGCTTTTTTTATTTTAACTGAAGATTATGAGGGCACATGAATTTAAAAAAGAGAACGACTCACATTGGTAAGCTATTTACAATAAACGCTGCAATATTTCATGAAAAACATAGGAATTGTAATTTTTTATTTCAGTGGGACTTTAAGGGATGGAGGTTGAATGAAGGTTTTCTCAGCCGCTTTTGCTTCAGGTCACAGTTATTTTCCCAGTCCTGTAACCCTTCTTTAGTGTAATCTGGATTGTATTGCGTTTGATCTCCTAGTGGTCATCATGGTTTTCAGTGATGAAGACAAGTCCATGTCTGTTTATTTTGCTTGTTTAACTCAGATCTGTTGACTACTATGATGGAATTTAGGTCCGTTATTAACTTCTGGCACCAGAAATGTCTGAAAATTCAATGCATCAGTGGTCTGATCGCAACGCCTGAAGGATATTATGACACTAAACATCCAACAAATGCTAAAAAAGGACATCTTGCGCTACATTAACACTGGCAGTGCTAATGTGATCTGATTGGTTGTAGCGTGTTGCTCTTCGTAGGGTGTTGTGATTGGTTTATTTGGTATTCATAGGGCGATCTAACTGGTTGTTTTGTTCACACAGTGATTTCATTGTTGGCTTTGGAGTTTGTAGGGCGTTGTGATTGGTTGCTGGGATGTTGCTAAAGTGTTCTAGGTGGTTTCTGGGCAGTTGTGAGGTGGTTTTAGAGCGTTATGAAGTTGTCACAGGTTTTTCACTGGTCACTAGTGTAAAGAACTCAAAATCTCAAATCTCTATGATATTGTTTTATGTAGATATCCACCTAAACCAAAACTTCTGCCGGTCTCAGTGCTGCGGGTCAAGGTTTTTCAGGTGGTTTGTAGAAACCTTCACAGTCTTTGCAGTGTGGTGTTTGTAACAGATGTGTGTCGGTGTTGAATAAAGAACGGGTCTGCAGCGGGACACCTGGAATATAATTACAGGTTCAGATCTCTTCCAGCACCTCCACGGTCGAGCAGAAACATCTCAGATACCACACACACTGCTCCACTGACTGCTGTTCCAAACTCTTTTACTGTCTTCACACAGGTGAAATAACTTCAAGCTTATAGAAATACATCACAACCTCTCAATTTGCCCGCTTTTATTTATCTTTCATCTTCAAAGCGACACTTATCTCCCACTCGCCTTGAAGTTTCTGAGTTCCAGACTCAGTTTAGTCTTCTCACATTGAAGTTATGCTTTGGGTGGGTAAACATTTATACATATACCACACGAAATAGTGAGTATAGCCCAACAAAAGATTTTCTGGTTGGATGGTCGGGGGCCAAACAACTTCAAAAAACTGAAAAAGGCTTTTTATTACTTCACATAACACAAACATATTTAAACATAAGGTGTGTTTGGTTGAAGATGTTTAAAAACTTCAACCTATAACTTTTTTAATGTTAAAATGAACAATGTTAGTTATTAAGTAACAGTGTTCGGTGTAACTAGTTACTAAGTGATTAGATACTGTCATTGAATTACTTTTCCCTTGAAAAATGTAAGTAAGGGATTAATTACAGTTACTTCTGATGTTATTATACTAAGTACTTGACCTCAAAATTCAAAGTCGAACTTAAAATCTGTGCTTTAATGTATAATTCTCACATTTGTAACACTTTGCTCAGTTAATAATACTACTACATGATACTAATGTCGTTTTATATCATTTATTTGAATGAATTTAAAGAGCCGTTCATAGCTCTGGAGATTTGATGGAGTTCTCAGTTGATTCATTTATGAAAATCGCGTGTTCGTGCCATATGACCCCTTTGGCTTTCTGTGTCCATGTGGCCTGAAGTCTGAAGACACCGTTCTCTATCGGCCCAGTTCATAATTCAGTCCTGCCCTGGGCGGCATTCTGTGCGCCCCAAAAGCCAAAAAAAGTCTTATGATGTAAGAAGTCCTGTTGCCTTTCCTTCCATTGTTAGCTTTTCCTCCACAGAATGACTCTTCCTGCGGCTTCAGTGAGCACTGATATATAATATCTCCATTATTTCTCCTTCACATCAATGAGATTAAATGGAGATCAAATTGAAACTTTTGCTTACAGTAAGTCTCATTCACGTCTCAGATATTTCTCCTGAGAAAAAGAGAGAGGTCATTGGAGTTTGAGAGGAGATGTCAATGTGTCAAACTGAGCTCAGATTCGTCTCGTCTGCAATCAAAAGTCTCAATATGATCTCAAACATCTCTCATCACATTGACTCAGATCCAGATGATTTGACCTCTACGATCAACATTCATTTACACCTCCAGACTCTTCATGGATTGTGAGACTCAGTTGAGATGTGAAAGAGTAACATCTGAGCAATAACACTTCTCTTGTTGGTGTATTTCTGGAGGGTGATTTATTAGCTTCAGAGAGTTCTGCAGGAGGGATGAACACAATGTCTGTCCTGTGGAGTTCTGTGACACGTGCACAATACAGAACCAACAGAGGTTCACGTGAGGGGTTTTCATCAGCTCAAGTAAAACCTCATTATATCACTGTGACCTCTATCCAAAATGACTCCGTAAACAAACATCAATAACAGCTTTAACTTGGCAGATGACCGTGGTATAATCAGGATAATCCACGGCTAGCCGTGCATTAAAGGATTTTAATGTGCTTCGCGTCGGGTGGTTCTTGGCCTCCTCGTCAACATGACTCATTCAGGTATAATCCACGGTTAGCCGTGCATTACAGGATCCCGTCCCACACAATGCTTGTAAAGCCCATGAGTTCATCATTTGCAATAATATTGTGTATTCTGTATGTTTTGCAATTACCCTTGTGTCCATGATTTCTTAATCCTTATTTCAATATAGTTTTTCTCTCCTGTCTTCACTGCCTTTATAAGGTTATATACCGGCATGAATAATACCTGTGATTATTGATATTGTGTTGTGTTGATATTACACATATATGATAATATTGTAAGTATTTCAATGTCTGTATCTGGTTGATGCTTCAACACAGTAGCGAATGGTTTTACACCCGTTTTTCTTTAAGAAAACCTCTCATACTCTGATATTGTGAGTGCGATTTAATGGCGAAAAAGGAGAAATCACAAAATAAACGAAATTAAAGATCAATTTGAGCATTATTTGTTTATTCAATATATTGCAATAATGTTGTATTGTAGCCACAGTAATCGTGTAGTGAAACCCTGATTTGTGACAGTGGATTTACTGTTTTCAAACAATCAAAAACGATAAAAATTGAAATAAATATGAATTTGATAACTATTATAGTTTTGTTAAGGGGGTTGTAGACATTCACAAAGTTAATTTACATTGAGTGACCATTACAGCTGATGTTGTTGACACGTGTGTGAGTGTGTGTGTGTGTGTGTGTCCGTAGGAGGAGAGCGTGTGAACACATCCTGTAGGAAAGTTCAGTTCTTCACTGATTTCATACGGTGATGTGTGTGTGTAACAGCCTGTTTTTGTCCAGTGAGTGACGTTACATTGACAGGTGTTTCCTGTTTCATCAGTGCTGGACGACACGACCCCTGACCTCCTGATGTCCTGTCCTGCTGTGTGTGTGTGTGTGTGTGTAAACAGATGAAGTGGAATTGAACTTATGACCATCATGGGTCACGGACTCAAACCCAAACAGTCTCACCAACCGAACCAAAAACAACATTGTGCCATGAAGAGCTCATTCAATTCTATTCAGTTGACAATGTCAAATACAAACATTTAAATGGATTCATCATTTATTCTCCCTCTTGTCATGCAAACCGTTGACTTCCATTACATGAACACAAAACCACAGACATTTCTCAAAATATCTTCTCTTTTGTTCCACTGATGAAAGACTCACACGCAGGTTTTGAATGGCATGAGACTGAATAAGTGATGACAGAATGTTTATTTTCGGGTGAACTGCTCAGTGTAGGTTTGTTTTATTGTGTATTTTGTGGTGAATGCTCACAATACGACTTTGCAAGAAAGCCAAAATTATTACAGCTGCGGTTTGTATTTCAGTGATGAATATTTGGGTTTGGAAATGGACTTATAAAACTACACGATGAAAACGTTGAATGCTGAGAGTGTTCTGTGGGATCTGACCCACTCTGTTTATGGAAAGGTGTCTCATCAGAAGTCAGAAGATGTCATGTGTGACTCTCGTGATGTGTTTCAGGATTCAGAGTCGTTGGATAACTGTATTCAGAGCATCTTATCAGCGCTGTACCCTCCCTTCAGCTCCACGGCAGCGACCGTCCTCTTTCAGCTCTTTCAGTGTGGTGGAGAGACAGTATCGCAGTGATGGTCTGCGCTGTTTCATAGACTTTCTCTTACCTGCCAAGAGAATCCTGTTCATCATAAAACACGAGGCCTGCGTGAGTTTCACCACAAATCCACCACACAATGAACTCATTCTTACATCGTGGGGTTTACATATGTGCTTGCAATGTGTTGGGCTCATAGGTTTGTTTTAATCTATAACCCGCTGACCCAGATAACAGGAATACGTGTTAAAGGGACACTTCACCCAAAAACGAAAATTCTGTTATCATTTCCTCACCTTCCAGTTGTTCCAAACCTACATAAATGTTTTTGTTCTGATGAAAGCAGAGAAAGATATTTGGAAGAATGCTTGTAAACAAACAGATTTTGCCCCCCATTGACTCCCATAGTAGGAAAAATAACTTGATCATTGTTTTTTGTTCTGTTAAACACAAAAGAAGATATTTAGAAGAATGTAGGACAGCAAACAGCGGGGGGCAAAATCTGTCTGGTTATAAGCGTTCTCACAAATACTTTTCTCCGTGTTCATCAGAACAAAGACATTTATACAGATTTTAATCAACTCAAAGGTGGGTAAACGATGTCAGAATTTTTATTTTTGGGTGAACTGTCCCTTTAAGAGCGTTTTAGTTACGTTACCATTACGTTACTGAAACGTTATTTTTAAACTTTCCACTAACAATGTCAAAAAAAGGTTTTTAGAATGTTTTAGAAGAAATAGCAATGACTTATAATGTTATTAAAGTGCTCTTTCAATGTAACTGCAAGAATGCTTTTGATCAATTTGAGAGAACTTTGACAATTTGATTATACAATTAACCACTGACAACTTTTTTAATGTTTTAACTTGTAATGATGCCCAGTTAGAAGTAGGAAGAAGTAACTTGTAGTTTTGCAAACTATTGTTTTTGGTAGTTTTCTCCTTAGTGCTGTGAACACTTAAGTTTCTTTAAATAAAGCGTCAGCCAATTGCATAAAGGTAATCAGAAGCTACATTTTTCAGCGGCGTTGCAGTAGTTCAGTTGTTTTCAAAGCTTTATTGCCGCTCTATATATATATCTTTTTTTTCGTCTAAAGATTTACTGCATTAATAATGAATGATCCCAGACCGCCAATAAGATGTTGGATTTTGTATCCCCGCTCATTCTTGATGTACGGAATGCGGTGTTTACATGTTAAGATGTTCTCTCTTTTTCTCTCTCCACAGCTTCGGTTCAAAGGCCTGTTGCTGTGTCACGAGGGATGGCCGCTCTGTTTGCATGAGAAAGTCGTTCTTCAGCTGGCACCCCTGCACAAAGTTCGCCTGCGACAGGGAGATTTCTACCTGCAGGTGGTTCCTTTAGGCCGCAAGGCTGCCAAACTGGTGATAAAATGCCTGTCTGGCAGCGGGCAAGCCATCACAGAGATCCCCGTCGCCGAGAGCATGTACGGCAGCGTGTTCACGCCTGAATTCCTGCAGAATGTAACACGCGATCGCAACCTGCACCCTCTCCAGAACTGCCTCCTCAATACCGGCAGCGTGGTCTACCGCACGCCCTGGAAGAACGTGGTCAACCCTTTATTCGTCACCAGCACGGCCGACGCCATCATGCAGGCCCGCGGCGGGACCCTGCGGGGGTCAGCTGAGCACCTGCAGCACGCACGGCTCCACCGGGACGCTGGACAGTCGCCGCAGCTCGCGGGATTCCCTGCACTCGCAGGGGGCGGAGTCAACCGCGTCTGCGCCCGTCCTCAGTCGCAGCCTTACTGATGTGGGCATCGGCTCGGAGTCGACCTCCAGTCCCGGCTCCCTTCCCCAGACGCCCACCCTGGACGCGACATGTGTTAGGAGCGCTCACAAGATGCTGTCGTTCAGCACCGACCTCAGTAACCCCGGCCTCCGGAAGCACCACCGCAGAGACTCGGCGGCGGCCTTCGAGTCGCGCCGGCTGTTCCGCAAATCTTACATGGAGGCGCTGCAGAACCCCATGAACCTCGGGTCCAGCTCGGAGTCTATTCTGGAAGAAGATGAATCGAGGACACAGCGAGGCTCCGTTCAGAAGGAGCGGAGGATCTGCGCTCGGGGATGGTTGGGAGGTGAGGAATCTCGCACCGGCCCTCCCGTCCTCCAGACGCACAGCGGAGTCGGGAACACTGAACTCAGTCCAGGAGAGAGACGCTCCAAATCTCTGGAACGTACTAACAAAACCCCGCAGGTCAAAGGTCACCGAGTGCGCTCCTCCTCCGGCGGCTCCAGTACTGTCCTGCCCAAAAAACTCATTAACGGTTACGCCTTCCGTTTCGGCAAACTGGACTTGGAGGCGGCCATCCCGGGCATCGAGAAGCGGAACAAAGATAACTCAGGTAATGGTTTTAACAGAAGATATTTCGAGAAATGTCTCGGCGGTTTTGTGTTCATACACTGGAAGTCAGTGGAGTTCAGCGCTGTTTGATTGTCGACGTTCTTCAAAATATCTTCTTTTGTGTTCTGCAGAAGAGAGACGGGTTTGACGTCTTTCAGACGAATGTACGTACGTCATTCAGATCAAATCATTGAGCCTGAGGGTGGTGGTTGTTGTTCAGGGCGGTGTAACGATCGCCCAATCCACACACTCATCTCTGGAGACGGCTTTCAGGACCTCAGGGCTCATTTTATGACTGCTGTGTGTGTTTTGGAATGTTTGAGCGTCAGGCGTCGGTACGGAGGATTTCTCTGCTCTGTTGGTTACGATGTGTAGCCCAAAGGCACCGAACGGCACAGAACACATTTAGAAACGTGTTGTCAGGGCTCTGTTGTGTTTTTGTTGAACTCTTCCTGCTATTGAAGGTTTAAATGAGCGAGTGTTTTAGTCTTCGGGTCACCGGCGTGTGTGTCCGTCTCTCCGGAAGGAAATTCCAAAGTCATTCTTAAGATTCCGTGGAAGCTGATAATAACCGTGTGCTCTGCGCAGACGCCGCACCAAAACCAACAACCGTCGTTGATCAACTCAAATAGATGTTTCACTCGGGAGGAATAAAAAGAGAATCAAACGAGAGTGTAAATGAGTCTGGAGGTGTAAAATCATCTGGATTGAGTAAATCTGATGAGAGTTGATATTGAGATCTTCAGAAATATTGACTTTTGATCGCAGACGAGACAAATCTGAGCTCAGTTTGACACATGTTGACATCTCTTCTCAAACTCTCATGACAGACACGTGAGACCTAAACAAAAAATGTCATTTATCTCTACACTCTTAAAAATAAAGGTGCTTCAAAAGGTTCATCGATGCCATAAAGAACCTTTTTGTCTAAATGGTTCCATAAAGAACCCTTAACATCTTTCTGTTTCACAAAAAGTTCTTTGTGACGAAAACGGTTCTTCAGATGATAAACGGTAAGAAAGAGACGGTTCTATAAAGAACCTTTGTCTGAATGCTTCTTTGTGGAGCCAAAAAGGGTTCTTCTATGGCATCGCTGTGAACAACCTTATGGAACCTTTATTTTTAAGAGCGTAGGAGAAATATATTTCGGTTTATACTGAGTTTTGTCACAGCGTTGGAGGTGAATTCTGTAGCTCGTTTACCTCTCGCTGTCACACACACACGGACGTTGTGTTTCAGGTAAATTCCCATCTGAAAGAGTCTGTGTATTCTTTCCCACACATGAGAATGCGAGTCATTGAGTCTGGGCTTAGAGCCACAGAGGATCTGATGACCCACCGGAGGGAGGATCAATGTGACCGGTACCTGTTCCTGACCCTCCCATCCAGATGGTCATAATGAGGATCATTGTGTCCTCAGTGATGCTGGAGAGTCTTAAAGAGCAAAGCGTCTCCGTGTAATATCAGCTTGGTCTCAAAGGCCAGCTGAGCGAGAGGTCACCTCACACTTTATTCACAAACAACAGAGGTGGCTCGTTTTTGCCAGAACATTACCCTGCAGGTGTGTTACACACGTGTGTGTGTTGTGTCTTTTGTTTTCATGCTATCTGTTTCCCCACATCCTCGGTCATTATATATTCTTTTGTATTGAACATGTATATGTATATTTACTACAACCATTTAAAACAATACAATGATGTAAATGTCCTAAATTGTATTTGTATTTTTTTTTGGTTTAAAATACAATATGAATTACAGACGTATACATAAGACTTCCCATTCAAATATACATGTAAATAATTCCTAAATATGTATTCATGTATGTTTTTGTGTTTCTAAATACAAAATGAATATGCACAGTACACGCACATATATAATGTTTTTTATTCTGCATGAGATTAATCACAATTAATCGTTTGACAGCCCTAAAAAAAACACTTAAGTTCATAAACATTAACTCAGTAACTTCTAATGAAAGTCACGAGTGCAGCTGTGACACGTCAGAGGAGATCTGGTCCTCCCGGCTGAGTCTGGATCTCTCAAGGCTTTTCCTCCATTTATTTATCATTGTAGTTTGGGTTCCTCAACTCAGGGCCGTGTTGGCTTGCTCACCGGGAGATTGCTGATAGTAGATATTATCTATTACAATGATCTTGCTTGTTCTATAAACATCATGTTCTGCGCTGTGTTTTACCCTCTCTGTGTTTTTATTATTTTTCTCCTGTAAAGCTGCTTTGGAACAATGCACATTGTGAAAAGAGCTATATAAATTAAATTGAATTGAATTAATATATATATACTCGCTAGATCAATTAATGTAAGATTATGAGATTTATACAATTATTAATATTAGGTGCATGTTTATTAGATTAATATTTGGATTGATATATTCGATGAATTTATATTAGATTGTATGATTATATATTATAAATTTTTATTTGAATAAATCATGACTTTATTTCAAGGTCAGGTTATAAAATCTTGTTTAAATAGTTTTTCTTGAGTTTTATTCAAGTGTTTTATTAATGTTGTGATGGCATAAATAATTGTGTTATTTATTAGATTTGACTTTATATTTTCATCAATGCACAAGACCAGTTTTAAGTAGCAGTATATTTGTAGCTATTTTTCTTTTATTCCAAAAATCATTAGGATATGAAGTAAAGTTCATGTTCCATGAAGATATTTCCTACATGACCCAGATAAAGTCATGACCCAAAAGTGGCCGGAAACACGACTACACACTTCACTCGCTGCTGTCTTCTCTTTGGGAATCACCCTCTCAAGTTTAGTATCTATGTAAGGATTAGAATTTCTGCTTTCAGGTTTATCGACTCTCCACAGCGTCAGTACAGCGGTAAACCCATAGAGAGCGTTAAACAACCTGTTTCTTCTCAGCATCGGCCTGCTACAGCGCCTCTGATGGACAACTGCAAAGACGATTTTCTCAATATCTACATTTTTGCACCCTCAGATTCCACAGTCATAAATAGTTGTATCTTGGTCAAATATGGTCCTATCCTAACAAACCATACATCAATGAAAAGCTTAGTTTGATCTATTCAGCTTTCAGATGATGTCAAATTGACCCTTAAGACTGGTTTTGTTGTCCAGGTTCACAAATAGTGTGTTCCTTTAAACTAAGGTTCTAACCAATACTGTCAAAACCAAGTTATTTTTTCTTCATGAGGTCTTTAAGAGAAGGAATGATCTGGTGAGACGGTTTTTATAGAGTTTCTATATGATGTAAAAGGTGGAGGCTGTGTGTGTGTGTGTGTGTGTGTGTGTGTGTGTGTGTCGTTCGTCTGCGTTTGTGTAACAGTCCCTTGAAGTGTAATGTAGTGTGTGTGTGTGTGTGTGTGTGTGTAGACACACACCTGGTCTGGATTGTGACTCATCATTGACTCACTGTATGACTATGTTGTCATATTTCAACCTTCTAAACAATCCACACCCTACAATATAGTTTGGATCATAAAACTTGTGTTTGTTTTACAGTTACATGTGCCGACTGCCATTAAATGTGTGTTTGTAACATATTGAGACTTGTAAATACTCCTCCATGGACATAGTTTCACTATGATGTTTGTGTTTCTCTTTAAAGTCACATCACTTGAAGTAAAGTTTCAGCCAAACATCTGTTGATTCAAAGTGTTTATAAGATGATAAAGGTTAAAAAGTAAATATAGTGTCAAGTTTATTTTATTTTATAGTTCACTCATCTCTAACGTGATGTGTTTTAGGTCTGTCTGAAGACGGACTTCGGTCGAGTCTCAGAAGAAACACTGCAGATGAATGTCAAGTGTCCAGTAAAGCGTCCGTCTGTCCGGTGTCCTCCACAGCGCCCCCTGCTGTCAGCAATGTGTCTGTGTCCTCTCTCGTGACGCAGGTCAAACAGGAGCTCTTGACCTCCGGGGTCATTCAGCTTCCCGGTGCGTATGACAGAAGCTCAAGGAATATTAAAATCTGAATATTTTCCGTGACGTGTGTGTTTATTCATTTGGTGGACGCTTTTATTCAGAGTGACTTACAAATGAGAGAACATTTTACATTTGGCCTAATGTGCCAACAAAAGGTGGAGACAACAAAGCCATGTTCAATTGTAGAACTAGTGATTATATATTTCAAAATAAATGTGGAAAGTTCTGGAAAAAATACCCAGCGGCGAGACCACTCCAAATAATTTGAAGGTTTTCTGAATTGACTAAGTATGTGTTCTTTAAGGAAAACGCTCATTTTTGTTTTAACTACTCACAACATTTCTCACAAATTATAAGTAAGAATATTGTTTTCTGTTTGCATGTATTTGGATAAACTGGTCAAAATAACAAAAATGTTGTCAGTTTTCATGCGTTTTGTCTGTCAGTCTTTCACATTGCCGTTGGGTATGTTGATGTCATTCCTGAGGTTTGAGGACACTGGAATGACTGTCGTACATGTAGAAATGCTGGAGCGGTCTCTTCATTTTTCCAAACGTTTGTATTGTATATATTGTATGATGGATAGAATGGAGACATGATAATGACAGAACCTGATGTCACGCAGGTAATCAGGAGCGCAGCGGGAGAGGCGTCCTGCAGGTGTGCTGCACATCTGATGTGTGTTTCACAGCGAGCGACATCTGCCATCTGGTGTGTTATTACTACAGCAGACTGAGGTCAGAAACACTCCTCCACTGATCTCGACACCAATCAAATCTGTTTTTTTACTCTTGAAGTACTCTCAGAGTTCTTCTGCGGTGGAAGGTGTTATTACTATTGTCTCTTGTGTGTAGGCAGGAGAGACGTGATCTGGGTTTGACCGTTCTCGTGGACTGTCGAAAGCAGCCGGCCCCATCCGTGCTGTTCTCCGGCCTGTCTCAGTTTCAGGTGAGATAACACAGCGTTCCCGGGGCGAACCAGCCCAGCAGCTCTCAGCCAGTCTGGCCTTGGCTTACACTTAATCTGTGTTAACGTGCAAGTGTTTTGAACAGACTGATTTATACTGTGTCATTGATTTTATTCCTGCAGTCTTCTCTACCAAATGCACTTTACTCTGTTCTGTTACTGGTGGACAAAGATGCTGCAGTCAAAGCTGAAAGAGACTTGACAGTTCCAGTGAGTATCTGTCTGTCTGTAGGGTAGTAAAACATCATAAAAACCACTCAGAATGTCCAAGAACCAGCTTAAAAACACAATTCAGACTTCTTGGGAACATCCTGACATCTACCTACAACACCATAGCAACCACTCAGAATACCCGCATCACCGTAGTTACGCCATAGCAACCACTCAGAATACCCACATCACAGTTACGCCATAGCAACCACTCAGAATACCCACATCACAGTAATAACGCCATAGCAACCACTCAGAATACCCGCATCACCGTAGTTACGCCATAGCAACCACTCAGAATACCCACATCACCGTAGTAACGCCATAGCAACCACTCAGAATACCCACATCACCGTAGTAACGCCATAGCAACCACTCAGAATACCCACATCACCGTAGTTACGCCATAGCAACCACTCAGAAATCACCGTAGTAACGCCATAGCAACCACTCAGAATACCTCACAGTAGCCATAGCAACCACTCAGAATACCCTCATCACCGTAGTTACGCCATAGCAACCACTCAGAATACCCGCATCACTGTAGTTACGCCATAGCAACCACTCAGAATACCCTCATCACCGTAGTTACGCCATAGCAACCACTCAGAATACCCGCATCACTGTAGTTACGCCATAGCAACCACTCAGAATAGTAGTTACGCCATAGCAACTCAGAATACCCACAGTAACGCCATAGCAACCACTCAGATACCTCACCCGCCATAGCACCACTCAGAATACCCACAATAGTAGTAGTACGCCATAGCAACCACTCAGAATACCCACATCACCGTAGTAACGCCATAGCAACCACTCAGAATACCCACATCACCGTAGTAACGCCATAGCAACCACTCAGAATACCCATATCACCGTAGTTACACCATAGCAACCACTCAGAATACCCACATCACCGTAGTTACGCCATAGCAACCACTCAGAATACCCACAAGACCGTAGTAATGCCAAAGCAACCATTAAGAATACTCAGAAAGCATAGTAACAATGTCTCATCCAGCTAGACTCGGGCCTGTTAGAAGTTCTGTCTTTGTGTCTGTGTCTGTGTTGTTTATTTTTATTATTATTTATTTGTTTATTATCTTATGTATTAAGAAGCGTCTCTCTCTTGTATGATGATGTGTTGACTGTGGCTATTCCTCACAGTGTGAAGTCTTGACGTCTCTGAAAGCTCTACAGAAACACATTGATTCTTCTCAACTCACAAGAGATTTCGATGGCACCTTCTCTTATGACCACAGCCACTACATTCACTTCAGACAGGTACACTGAGAGATATTCTGATCAGACTCAACTGGGGTGTAGAAATACTTTTAATCTACAATCAATGTGTTTTCTTAATTGGCAGAAAATCGATCCGTTTGCTCTCAGCTGCAGTGTGGCGATCGCCTCCCTTCAGAGCTCTATTGAGACGCTAAACAACATCAGCGGTCTGGAGTCATCTGCGGTAATCCTCACTCTGTGTCTCTGTGTGGGATGTTCAGTGGAATACCTACGATTTCTCAGATGGATGCTGCTGGTGTCCATTAGTTTTTTGAGAGACTGCAGAACCATTGAAGTTCAGTGTGTTATGTTCTGTAGGAGGTGTCAGAGGTCATCAGCCTGCAGAAGAATCTCATGAAGAATATTCTGGAAGATGCTAAACTGAACCGTCTGAGAATGGAGGGTGGGACATTTCTGGCACGCATCAGGAAAGAGGATATGTGTGAAAATGAGAACTACAGGTACTGCTGCACGTTTGCTGCATGTTTGGAGCATGTGTGATGCATGTGTGCAGTGCAAATAATGCATGTCTACCGCACACCTGTTGCGTGTCTTTTGCGCCGTTGTGCTGCATCTGTTGCATGTATGCAACGTGTTTGGTGCTTACCTGCCGCATCTCTGCTGAACGTCTGATGTGTGTCTGTTGCACACTTGCTGCGTGTCTGCTGCATTTCTGCCCTGCTTCTGTTGCATGTGTGTTGCGTTTCAGCTGCGCATCTGTTAATTTTGCTACACATTTTTCTGCATGTCTTGTGCAGGTTTGCTGCGTGTCTGCTGTGATTATTCTCTTCTGGTTTCATTAGTTACTGTAGATGAGAAGATGGCATATCACATGCACACGCTGCATCTCATAACGGCCTTTTGACTCAAGATTTGAATGGCACTTTTGATTCACACTATTGCTGTTTATTTCAATAAAATATAAAAAAAAACGAAACCATTGTGTATGCAGCTCAGTATGAGCGAAAGTTCAAAATGCACATTTACAGGTGATGAGAACTGCTGTTTATTGGGATGTCGTGATGTGATTCCAGGGATGCTGTGGATTTGGTCAGCGCTCTGTATAATCAGGTGGATGAAGAGATTCATAAACTGGTGATTCTGTCTAACAGAACCCTACAGCAGCTGGAGAAACTGCTAGAAGAACACTCCATCCACGAGCAACATCAGGAGGTCAGAGACATCACATAAAGCAATACTGTCTCTCTCATCTGTCATCTTTTTGTTAGATGAGTTTCATCCGATGAGAGATTGTTGTATGCTCATGTTTCTCTGGATGTTTGTAATCTCTGCTCAGGCTAAGAAATGGTTTTGTGTGGAGAGTGAGAAACATTTGGCTCCTCTGGACTCTTACAATCTCAGTTTGAGCTCCATTCAGGACATGAGACAGAATCTCGCCCAGTTCATTCAAGACGCCACAGTAAGTGTCCCAGTTCTCTCTCTGAACAGTACGAGGTTTTTCAATGTATTTGTTGAGCTACACGTAAGTTTCCCTATGATGTTGTATAAGACTATGATTGGTCCTAAATGTGACTCGTGTGTTATTGTGATGTTTACAGGAACAGCAGAAGAAAGCTGCGGCATTAATGACGGAGTCGAAAGCGTTCTCCGCTTCTTCCAATCTGCTGGAGTTCAGAGAACACATCACCTCCATCCTGCAGCGCTGCCAAACACGCAAGAACCACCTGGAGCTCCTGCTCAACCTCTACGAGTTCTATGAATCGGTAAACAGTGATACACATCGACAGACGCTAGTGTTTCAGTTTCATGTTGTGAAATTCCTCAAATCTTAAAGAGCCACTGAAGCGCCTTGAGAGCTTCATTTTATTTGATGCATTGACAATTTCCAGTTAAACAGGAAGTTAGAGCCGAACATATGAAGTGACTCCTCCCCTTTAAAAATGCTTCCAGACTGGATTCTGAAGTGCAAAGTGACGGCACTAAAAATGTATTCAGACTTTGTCAATGTTTTAAAACACACCGACTTTAAGCTAATATAGTCATACTGATAGATGAAAATTTAAATTCTGATTATAGGTCGTGGAAATATCATATTAAGTCAATAAAATGTTTTGTTATGCTCAACTTTATATCAAGTGAAACATTTGCAAGTAAAACATCGCTTTATGTGTAATAAAATTGCTTAAATGGTTAAACGTCTTCTTTTGAAAACTGGTTAAATGTCTTTTTTTAACATTGTTGAAGTTTTATTAATACTTTACTTAAGTTAGCGTGTTTATTTTCGTTTATTTTTCGTTTTCATGTTAATTTATCCAAATGTTTTGTGTATTGGTCATTTTATTTTGCATTTGATTTATTTAAGTTTTCTTTTTTATTTGTTTTGAGTTTTATTCATGTGTTGCTATTTAGGTTTAATTTCTTACTCAATTTTAGTCTGGTTATTTATTATTAGTTTGTTTTATTATTATTTATTGTATTTGTCTTCATTATTATTATTTGTTAGACTAGTTTTTTTTTAATTTCCAGTATATCGTTTTGCTGTAGTGATTCAGCTTAAACGTATACAAATTTTCCCTTTTTTGAATATTTATTGAAATATTTATTCAATGAACAGACGCATTTTCTTGTATTTTTGGTAAACTACAATATTCTTGTCCGTCACACAGGCAAACCAGTGGCTGGTTCATTGTCAGGATTATTTCTGTCAGCTGAGGTTGGATGATGACACGCTCACTTTCAGCTCAACGGTTCTGCAGGTTTTGCAGGACTACCACAGCGAAGCCACTAAATTCTCTTTAGACAACTTCAGCACGCTCAACCAGATGGTGTTAAACCTCGACAGCCCGCGAGAGCTTCAGCAGTGGAACACGGTTTGGCAGAAGTGCCAGCAAACCAAAACGCAACTGGAGGATCTGCTGGCCAAGGTTTCTTCTGCCCCGCTCAACCCGAAAGGGTCCAGTTCATCCGAGACTTTGAGTAAACCCACGGAGACTCCGAACGGATGTGAGCTTCCTTCACTGAACTCCTCGTTTGATTTTGACGACGGGAAGCCTCATTCTGCCGGCCCGTTCTCAAAAAATCAGATTCCCTTCCCGTTCCTCTCAGAGAGCGGTAAACTCTCGCCGTCTCCGTTTGACGACACCGACAGCGACTGCACCGTCGACTCTTCAGCCTCCTGCCACTCTGAGCCGCTTCATTCACCGGCCACACCTCACCGTAAGCAACCGCTGAAGAAACTCATGAAGACCGTGAGCTACGAGCTGACGGCCCGGGATAAAGGTCACACGGATGCGGGTCATCACGGATACACGGGCGTCTACATCAAAGGTCTGGAGGTGACCAACAACGTGTGCGTGGAGCAGAAACTCCAGAGTCCAGCGCTGATCCGCAGTCACAGTCTGTCATCACCGCCCAGAGTCCACAGCCGACACAGCGATGGAGACATCAAGAGACACAGCAGGTGAGTGATGGACATGATGATGATGTCACCTCTTTGAGTGGGATGTTCATTCTTCCCGTCTGTGGTTTCAGTAAAATCCAGCACATCATGGATGAGATGATTTCTACAGAGAGAGAGTACGTCCGCTCTCTCAGATACATCATTGAACATTATTTCCCTGAGATGGAGCGTTTGGATCTGCCGCAGGATCTGCGAGGGAAGCGCAGTATTGTTTTCGGGAATGTGGAGAAGTTGTGTGACTTTCACACTCAGTATTTTCTGAAGGATCTGGAGAGCTGCGCTCACTCGCCGCTGTCGGTCAGCGCATGCTTTCTGCGACACGTGAGTTCAATCGTCTTTCATTTACAGCTGTGCATTAGATTCTACCGTGTGTTTATCTTCAGAATTTCAGTTTCATGTAAAAAATCACCGTCCGTGTGTGATGAATAGGTGTTTTAAAGTAATGACAAACATTTCATTTGTTATCAAAATACTTATTATTTTGGTCATTCTGGGATTAATAAGTATGCAATTTTCCAGCAAAAAATATCATCATAAATTATATTGATTTTAGTTTACTAAAGTTACAACTTCGAAATCATTTCTGTATATTCAAATCAATTAAAATATAGCCCTTAAATGATTGGGAAAAAGATAAACACATGAAAAATCGAAATGTTGCCTCAGAAATAAACTGAAATAAGTTTAAAGCATTAAAATTCAAATGGTAATCAAAAGTAAAACTGAAACTAAAATGTATTAATCTTTTATAGCAACATAAAAAATGTTTGAACGGAAAACAACCGACAGAACATTTATAACTCAATTACAAAATTTAACAGAACTCTTTAATATTAGATTTGATGTACACAATTAAAAGAAACAAAGTAAAAATGAAACCGGAAGTGCTTCTGGACCACTGTTGACATCTTCTAAAGTGGACTATATCTTCATTCTTTTTGTTTATAAATGTAATGAAGCTTTTTGTTAGTGTTTAAAAAACTAAAAATACATAGATGGATAAATAAACTTAGAAAAAGTGTAATATCCTTATAGGGAAAATCATAGTGTAATGAAAACCTGACATTTCTTTGTTTTTATCCTCGGACAGGAGGAACAGTTTGGGATGTACGCGCTTTACAGCAAAAACAAACCTCGATCAGATGCCCTGTTAACCAGTCACGGGAACAGTTTCTTTAAGGTGAGCCGCGTCATTTCCTGTCCAGATGTTCACACGAACACCGAATGTGAAGTTCACACCTGCTGTGTATGTGTCTTCATCAGAATAAACTGTTGGAGTTGGGTGATAAATGGATCTGGCGTCTTACCTGCTGAAGCCCATTCAGAGGATGAGTAAATACGCCCTCCTGCTGAAAGATCTCATTAAAGAATGCGACCAATCACACGAGCAGGAGCTCGCTGACCTCAGAACGGCTGAAGAGATGGTCAAATTCCAGCTGCGCCACGGCAACGACCTGCTGGCCATGGACGCCATCCGTGGATGTGATGTAGGTGGAGTCTGAGATCTCTTATAGCTCAAGAGATTTGATTTGAATCCTAGAGAAATATCTGAGACAGCATTGACAAAGCGAAAAATTGGGAGCTTGTTGCAATGCATCGTGGGAAGGCTTGGACCCGTGCGGTCTGATGAAAAGAAGAAATGTTGAAAGTGTGACGTTGTGTTTTTCTCAGGTGAATCTGAAGGAACAGGGTCAGCTCAGATGTCAAGATGAGTTCATCGTCTGGTGCGGACGGAAAAAAAACCTCCGTCACGTCTTCCTGTTCGAGGACCTCATCCTCTTCAGCAAGACCAAAAAGATAGAAGGAGGATATGACATCTACATCTACAAGCAGTCCTTCAAGGTACAGGCCGATCCGTTAAACACGCAGATTCGGTTTTCGCGCCGTGTCCGTCATTGTGACGTATCTCTTCAGACGGCTGAGATTGGAATGACGGAGAATGTGGGCAGCAGCGGACTGAGGTTTGAGATCTGGTTCCGCCGACGGAAGTCTCAGGACACCTTCATCCTTCAGGCCTGTTCTGGAGACGTGAAGGCCGTGTGGACCGCCGTGATCGGAAAAATCCTGTGGAGACAGGCCTTACGCAACCGAGGTGAGCGCTTCTCACATCTGAGCCATGCGCTTACTGATGGCGTCGTCTCGTGTCTCACGTCCGTATGCTTTTCTTTTCAGAGTTGAGAATGCAGGAGATGGTTTCTATGGGAATCGGAAACAAGCCGTTCATGGACATTAAACCCAGCGACTCGGCCATCAGCGATCGGGCCGTGGACTACATGACGAAAGGTGAGATGTCTTCGTGAACGAGGCATCAACGCGTTTGTGTAGAAAGGAACTAGCGTGACGTGACGTCCTTTCGGTGTCACCAGCAAAATCAAACATCAGCTCAGCCAATGGGGTGCGTTCGGGGGTGGGACCATCTTATATTTTGCAGTTCTGTTTGGTGCAGAAATCCCACGCCGGCCCTTTAAGGAAAAAGATTTTTCATGGGGAACTTACATGACATGAAGTAAAATCTTTTGTGCATTTCGGCCGTTCATTTCCACGACAGTGTTTTGGTTTCAGTTTCTTTGATTCAGTTTTCAGATCTTTTCAAAATCACACAAGAAAAACGTTTCACTTGACTGTACGTTGTTGTGTAGATGTAAAAAAAGTATGGAAAAGTATTGCACGTAATTGTGTTTTTTAAGAATCATTTATAATGAATTACACCAGAGTTTAGTGTGAGGCAGCGGTGTGTTTTCGGAGAGTTAAAGCGGCTGTGGCGAGCGGTGAAATGACCTTCATCTGCTGTATGAATCTCCTCTGGTGTTTCAGCTGCTTGTGTGTCTTCATTTTCTCATCCGTGTCAAAGTGTGTTAGAACATCTGAAGCGTTTGAACTTTAGGATCCACATGTGATGAATGTGTTGGGCATCACAGACCTCCAGCAGAACACTGTCCTCAGAGGTTTTGATCAGGTCTCTTGCCCTAATTGACTGATATATCTCAAACCCATCACATGAATGTCTGGATTGAATGCGCTGGGACTTGGTTTGGTGATGATAAATGTAAATGAGGTGTTTCCCCTCTGTGTGTTTTTAGAGTCGAGGATGAGGGCGTCTGTAGCCGTGTCGTCCTTCGATCACTCCACGCCGTTTAAGAGACCTCACTCCACCATCTCGAACAGCAGCTCGTCTTCCTCCAGCAGTCAGTCTTCATCATCACTGCTGGGATCTCTCAATCTACACCTGTACCCCTCACACCCGTCTCTCTCTCACTGGCCGTACGACTGCATCGAAGAGGACGAGCTGGAGCACGATTCCGCACACACGCCTATGAGTGAGTCTGACTGCACTCGTGTACACTTCTGCACAGATCTGATCAAGGCCGAGACATGGTGTGAGTGTGTGTGTGTGTGTGTGAGCATGTGTGTGCGTGTGTGTGAGCGGAACATCTATGTGAACGGCAGCAATTGAGACAGGAAGTGTCAAACAGGAAGTGGGCCTCTCTCACTCTGCAGCTTTTTGTTTGGTATAATAGAGGCCATGGAAACTCCGCGCACAGACCAGAGGGGCCAATTGGGTGTGTGCCGACAAAAAAACAAAACAATGAAGAGCGAGAGAACCCTTCACCTATTAACTGAAAAACACACAAACTGACATCCGCGGAGAAATGATTATTTCCACACAATGAAAGTGAACGACTTGAGACTCAATTCCCAACATTCCCTCCAAATCTTCTTTTTAGAAAAGAGAGCAGACGGGTTTCGTGTTTGTTGACACTGACGCATCTGAGCACGCTCCGTTTGTGATTTTGTTTGTTATAAAGGAGAAGTTAAACATGTCGGAGTGAATTCTGAACATCTGATTCTCCGTCTCTAGTCTCGGAGAACGCAGACTCGTCCAGCGCGGTCCAGCATCACCCTTCCATCGCCATGGAGACATGCGGCAGCGATGGGGGATCTTACCTCTCCTCTCCGACGCCGTCCCCGTCTCCACCTAAAGTCACCACATCCATCCTGTACCACACAGAGCCGGAGCTCCAGTCTCAAACCAGCAACTTCATCACAGCTGTGAGTTCTCATGCTCCTCATTAAACTAAACTGTGATCATCACGTAAGAATTAAACGCATTCAAAAATGAGCTCACAGCTCTAGACGTGTCGACATTTGGTGGTAACGCATGAAACATCCTGTCGATTTGCTCTGAAGGAGAATCTAGATCATATCTCTACACCAAGTCATCATCTTGCCAACCTCTCAGAAAACCCTAGCAACACCTTAGCAACCACCCATCAGTCCCCTATCCCCTTACTATACTCCAGACCCCAAGCCCGGACTGTCCAACAGGAGAACCGGGACGATTCCCGGTGGCCTGTCGACTGATTTGGCCTTCTGCCAGCCAGCTGTGGCATTTTGTACAGACCAATGTCGATAGCATGTTATTGTAGCTCAAACGTATGTCGCTCGCATGCGGATTTCTTTTGCTCTCGCTCAAAACTGGACGAGTGCTGCTTATGCCCAGGGAATCAAAGGGCACGCGGTCCAATTTTGTGCAAGAGCAAAAGAAATCAATATTGACGTACTTTCGCTTAGTAATGCGCCATAAAAGACTGACATAAAGTTGGACACGTTAATATTTGTGAATCTAGGGAGCGTCAACAAAGCGACATTCACGTTTCTAAAGTCATTAGCATTTAAAGGGAAAACAGTCATCAAGCAGTGCCCGAGATTGACAGCACGATGCAGTTGTTTCTCTTCACACATACGATTTAAGATTGTAATGTATATTTGTTGTTTTATTATAAAACCTCAAGATCAAAGCATGATCATTTTAATATTCGTTTTCTTGACACTTTCTCAAGCCAAACTGTATTTATTTTGCTCATAAACGATGCACTGTCAGTTACTTTAGCATTGATGGCACATTGTGTGATGATCACAAAGCATTCTACATGTAATATGTATTTGTGGCCTGGATGAGTCTTGGATTTCCCGGCCTGAATTCGTGTCCTAGTCCGGCCCTGGAAGACTCCCTAGCAACCATTCATAACGACGCCCAACAACCAGTTGAAACACATTTTCCTCAGGATTAGTTTCCGTTTCATCCTCAATTGAATCTTACTATAGTTTTTTCTCCTGTGTGCCTTTGTTTTAGCAGAGCAGGACGTGTCGCTCAGCGTTAGGCTTCTCCACTCAGGTCTGAATCAAAGGGTTTAGATCAGTAAGTAACGCGTGTCAGGGGTGAACGCATGAGTCCGTCACGGGGCTTTTCTGAGCCAATCTTACGCTCGTTGGGGCTGCATGTGTTTGTTATGACTTAAAGGAATATATGGGTTCATATTAACCTGCTGTCTGTGGTCAACATGTTTATGAAAATGTTATTCATGTTTGGTATCTGAAGTGTGAAGTGTGAAGTGAAATGATGTGGATTGACGGTTCTGACTGTGAAATGAGTTGAAATTGTCAGCGTGGACACAAACATGACAGTGAATATAACCCATAATATTCCTTTAAAGGGACGAACCATTGCATCTGTGATGGTCAGGCATTACACTGCATGTTTGCAATCCAGTGTGTTCAGTCTGATTTTATACAGAATATAAATGCAAACAAACGGTTACTGCTACAGAGACAGATTCTTCTTATCAAAAAACACTTTTATTTGATCATATATTTTAATATTAAAGAGATAATGCAGGTGGAAGTAAATACAAGACAAATGTGCAATAGAATTTCATCTTTTGTAAATTTAATCTCATACGTGTTATAGATAAAATTTACATATTTATTTTTAATTATAAATAAATGCTGAGATTATATATTATCAATAAATATAACATACACTTGTTCTAAATATGTTCATATACACTGCCGTGGGGAAGTCTGGGAAGAAAATATAATTGCACAATTTTTTTAGTTTCAGTCATTACAAAAATAAAAAATCTAATTTAAAGGGACAGTTCGCCAAAAATTCTGTCATCATTTACTCACCCTTGGATTCTTCCAAACCTGTATAAATGTCTTTGTTTTGCTGAAGACACAGATAGAAATTTGGAAGAATGTCAGATCTCACCCAGTGTTTACTGCCATAGTAGGGAAATAAGTACCATGGGAGTCAGTGGGGGGTGAGATTTTTTGGGTTTTGAAATTCATTACTGATAATTATTTTCTTGTTATATTCACAGCTGTGAATTGGTTGTGGGCTGTTGGACACAGAAGATGAGAAGCGTGCGTGTATGGGCGGAGCTCTCGAGCACTATATGAGTCATGTGACACACAAGAACTTCAGTGTTTTCACATGAATGTTGAATATGAATCCTGAACGTCTCACGGCAGCTGGTGGTCAAGGATGTAAATCGTTTTAAATAATGTTTGTTTATTTGTTTGTTTGACATGTACATGTACAGAGACGTTGGTTGTGAGTTTATTCCTCATGTTGTCTTTACACAGTATTGCTGATTTGTACAAATAGTTCCATGATTTGAGTTCTGGCACTACTAATAAAATGATCAGATTTTTTTGAAAATTTCTGTTTTTATTGACAATTGAAAAAAATTAACTGAATTCTGACATTTAAGACATTTATATCAGGCGTCCTCAATACATTAATACTGTAAGTAAACAGATGTATACTAAAATAAAAAAACATTTTTTATGACAATATTTCAGTGCAATCCAAAACGCTACAAAAGTGAGAAAATTATGCAAGTGGACAAACCTACGTTTAATAAAACAAATATAGCTGCAAGCAGAAAATATTGGGTCTCAGGCAGTATTTAACACAACATTTCTCATTTTGTAAACAGAAGTCACAACAAAAACAATTTATTGATCAATATTACTGATCATGCTTTTGATATTCCTAAGAATCTTGGTTGAACGGTAAATGGTTCTCATCTTCAGTTCATCAATCATTACGCTGAAATGTTCTTCTAGATGTTCTCAGAACAGAATTTCTGTTCAGATTTAATCAGAAAAAGCTTAAGAGGAGGAATTGGTCATGGTCGTTCCAGCATCTACTGTCACACACACAGCACTTCTGCTTTTTTACTTCTTTAATTCTATTAAGGTCTGCGTATTTAGAAATAACAGAAGATGATTCAGATATCTCCTGGAACGGCTGAATGATTCACAGGAATGATTGAAGATCGATGCTCAATGTTTCTGATTCTGTTTCTCTCTGTAGATGAGGAACATCAGAACCGCAGCAGTGATCATGTCTATCAGCGTCACACACAACACCAGGACCTCCATCTGTAAAATACAGATATATTTACTTAAATACATCCTTAAAAAATGACAGCACTGTACACACTTTCTTTCACTTAATTTACCTTACAATGAGAAATACATTTTTACCACATTTGTTAAACCTTTTATTTAAGTTCATTATGTATCAACTAACAGATGAAATAACAAAATTAAATAAATTAGCATTAACTAAGATTATCAAATGCTGCAGAATTGTTCATTGATTGTTAATGTTAACTAATGCATTAGGCAATGTAGGCAAATACAAGGTATGAATAAAATAAATAATACTGTAAGAATAAACATGAAGCATGATTGTTCATAAATACAGAATAATTCAAAGTTGTTAAAAATACCGTATACTGAATTTCACTTGGTTGTGTTTACCAAGATCAATAGATAACAGGATCATTCCAACCGCAGAAACATCAAACATAAAATATTGGCGAAGAAACACGTCTGAAACAAATCAACTGATGGTTACTTGTAAAAAATACATGTATTTATCAAAAATATTGATTTGTGCATGTAGACATTTGTTTGAATTATATTCACTAACTTGTAGAAGTTCTGGGTGGCGGTACAGAACATTAGACAAGATTCCTGTCACAAAAAACTGCAAATAAACATTAGAGAGCATCTGTTAAATGTTTTATATATTTGTATATTTCTAAAATGCGTCGCAAAGGCATTAATTCAGAATTAAATTAAAATTCTGCACTTTATCCAAAATATCACCACATGCAGCTCACCAGTAATCCAGTAACGATGGGAACTCTGAATAAAGTCAGTAAAAACAAATTAACTTCAAAGGACGCTGCAAACACGACTCCTATTCCCACACTGAAGATTCCACAGGAGATCTGAACAGCCTGAAGACACACAAGCATTTACAATCACACACACAACACCACACAACACAACACAACACAACACAGTGAGTGATGTTTGAAAGTGTCGTACGGCCCAGCTCGCCGGTCCCTTCCTCAGAAAGTTGTGCAGAACAGGTTGGATTCCAGGCAGTGGTTCACTGGCACGATAATACTTCACCAACGGCTTGTGATCTGAATGTCTGCCGTCTGCAGAATCCTCATGATGCTGAACATCCATCTCAATATGTGCACTGGCCATCTGAAGTGATGGAGCGATTCTCTGAAAATACCTACAAACCACAAACATATCAGACAAACTCAACCCAATTCCCTCAATGTTCTATTTCTACAAGGTTCTTTCTTGAGCTGTGGAGTCCTCCACAGAAACTTTCTGTTGCATAAAAGTTTCATTGCAGAAGAAGATTCTTTAACCTATCGAAAAGTAAGAAAGAAACGTTTCTTTGAAAAACTTTTGACAAAAGGTTTCTTGGGGAAAAATATGATTCTTCTGCATCACATGCTGTGCCTTTATTTTCAAGAGTGTACAGATCATTTATTTTATGTTAACATGGTTTATTTTTTATACAAGAATATGTGTGTCTGCTTGCAGGACCTGACTGAAAAATAAATGCTTTTAACCCACAGTTGGGTATGTTGACAAACTCAACAGCTGGTTTAAATTAATCCACTCCAAAAATGTTTAACCCAACCATTAGTCGACACAATTTTATATTGTGATCATATGGAATGATAAGGAAACATTTAACTGGACAGTTTTGAATAGAAAACTTCGAAAACATAAAAAATGAAGTTTGGTGAAACTAAATATAGAGGACCTGGGAATTCTGGAGGGTAGATTTAAAGAAGTGAATTCAAAGGATGGAAAATATTGACTCCAAATACTCCTTGTAGCCGCAAAATAAGCTATTACTGTAAATCGGCTCAAGAAAGAACCACCAACCTACAGTAAATGGTTTTCTTTACTTAGAGAAATATAGATTATGGAAAAAATAACACATGCAGCAGGCCCTATATCCGAAAAAGATGCTCCTTGGCTGGAAAGAGTTGCTTTAGAATGGGATTAAAGAAGATATATTGCTAACATGACTCTGTCCTGCTCTCCTTGATGGACTTTGGGTTGTTTTAATTAATTAGTCTTTTTTCAACCCAAGAAAGGGAAGAATTTATTTATTTATTTGTTTAGTTTTATTTATTATACTTTTTTTAATTTATTCATTTTATAATTTTTGTTTGAAACAAGTTTGTTAATGTTTTTTCATGTTTAAGCAATTTAGCTAGGCTGTAACCTAAAGCATGAAAACATGTGATCCAGGTCTGGGTTGGTTTCCAAAGAAATACTATAATAATGATAACAAGAATGAGAAAAATTGAATTGAGAAAAATGACATTTGGTTTGCACATCTTGGTTTGAAATGCTTTCAAAGTTCCTCGTTCTCTAAAGCGTCACCATCGTTTACATTTCATTAATACTTTAAAATGAAACACATCGCAATCATTGTAAAACTATGTTAAAGCATATCATTCTCGATATGCATAGATATATAGATAGATATGATTTTATTGTTATTAATACTTATTATTAAGTGTCTTACCGGCAGTGTCTGTCTTCCGTATGTCACATAAGTGAAGATTGAGTTGCATGAGCTGCCGTGTGTTCATCTGGTACACAACAAGCCACACTTTCATGTGGTTGGCCAAAAAATAGGAACCAGAGATAGTTTGACGAGGACACAGTTTGAAATGCGCTGCTTCTCACAGAAACTGCCTTCAAACACAGTCCAGTCCACACTTCATGTCTGTAGACACAACAAATCCAGCAGGTAAGACCTTTGTTTACATTTACATTTAGTCATTCAGACGCTTTTATACATAAGGACAACAAAAAGCATAAGTGCAATCAAATTGAACAATTTTACCCTAATATACACCAATACAGCACTAATAATCTCATTCCCTTAACCACAACAATAAATGAAGAAGTTTCTTCAAGTCTGATATATTGATACTTTCATAAATCAGTGTCGTTTTAGCTACTTCTCAGAAATATATTATAATAAAAATCTAACTTAAGTATACTTGACTGAAATTGTCAGAAAGCTCTAAGTATATGCAGGAAACCTTTACATGTATCTGACTTAGTTGCGGTTTCTCTTTTGATTGAGTAAATACAGTTTTACATGCTGTCTTATATACTCACGTTCAAGATATAGTAACAAGTTCAGCTTTGAGATGAAAGCTGATCTTCTTTATGGATAAAAGGGATTTACTTCAAAGTATATTTCAAAAATCAACATTTAGAATTTGGAAACATCAACACATTCTTTATATATGGTAACGTGGACACAATTTGAACACGTTAAAAGAATGAGATGGGGTTTGAATAAACATATTTGATGTTTTGAGATCCTGCAGATCATTTCTTATATTTAACTTGCACTTAAATGTAATATCTTTTGTGTTTGGTCTGCTTTTAAACGTGAGAATGTTAGTTTGATTGGCACGAAACACTTCTGTGGAAAAAGCACTTTCAATGTTAAACATCATTTTCTGAATCTAGATTATGACCTTGTCTTGTAACTGAAGCTCTATGAGTGCGTCAGGTTGTGTGGTTTGTCTCGATATGATTATAACCGATGTTTTTGGAGGAAGGCAAATTTTTATTTTGGTTCCAAAACAAAATTCAAAAATCATGTTTTTTATTGTGCATTCTAATTAATATCAGTCAAACTGCAGGCGGTCAGTTTTTCCAGCTAACTAACACACATGCTAACATCAAAAAAACATTATTTTGAACATTTTGAGAGTTATCTCATTTTGGAACCAAACTCTTCAAATATACATATCAAATTATAACACAAATATTCCATCACAATTGTTGATATATTTTAAATCTAGCTGGGGAAAGCTATATGATTGTTTTGTTTATTATTAAGCTTTTTATTTTATTTTATTTTTTGGATCCAGAAGGGCACATTTGCCATCATCTTCTGGCGCACTGAGTGTTTCAGATCTGCACTCCGTGTCATTTAATAATATAATGTGAGATATTCCTTCTCTTTCAAACCCAGTTTGGACAAATGCGCTACACATTTAAGCCGGATGACTGTATGGTCATCACCATCCCGCTGGGAAACCTTCGAAATGTCGGAGAAGGTCAGCTGATGCCGGAGAAATTCACCTGCGTCTTCAAAGATTCTTACAAAGTTTTTCTCAGAGGACGGCCGAAGGAACTGGGGGTAAAACATCACAAACCTCTTCAGGCTTATAAATACAGCGCGGTGCAAACATCTGACACCACCAGTGAAAATGCTTTTATTTTGCATTTGCATATTTCTAACTTCTCCATAACATTCTCAACAGCACAAATAAAGCAAAAGGTTCATGTAAATGTACATCATTCAGTCTTGGCATTTGGTTTCTCCGCCTTTCATTTAATGACAGCAGTGACAGAAATATAACTTCTTCAGGTTTTCCATCTTTTGCATTTCTACAGAGGAAGTGAACAAATCCCAGATTGTGAAGTGTTGTCAGATGTGTGAGGTGTGTAACTCTTGGTTGTGTTGCAGGTGGTACAGCTCTGCATCGGTGTGTTTATTATTTGTCTTGGCACCTTCCTCACACTTGAAGATAATCTGGATCATTTAATGTACACTTTACCCAGCGCTCTGGTGAGAACACACCATCATGTCAATACACACGCACGGTGACAAAATCATTCACAGGGCACATGTGTTTGTTTTCAGAGAGGAAAATTCACTGATGCGATTTGTGTTTGTAAAACCGATTTTTGTCTTTTAGTTTATTGTGGGAGGAATTCTGACGTGTGGTGCGGGAAGTTCTCCCATCATGCCCGTGGTGTGTGTTAACATTACAAACACTCTTCACAACTGCTTGTTTTCCTCACAGTGAACGTTCAATGAAATGCTTTGTGTTGTTGTTTTTCTGAAAGGTCAAGCTGTCGTTTATATTCAACATTCTGAGTCTCTTCTGGGCTGTCAGTGCTCTGGTTATTTGCCTGGTAGTTGGACCAGTAATACAGCACTTCTTCACCTATACATAACTTATGTAAGGCCTCAGGTGTACAGACATATATTTTTTTGTTTGTTTTTTTACAGAACTTCAGAAGGTATTATTCAGGGCAGGAGGTAATTTGTTTTGTTTATTGTGTCCTTCCAGCAAACGTGCACATACAAACAGATGTTTATTGCGTGTCAGAAATGGCAGTCTTTAATTTGAGAATATGTTCATCTTTAGGGGCATTACATGTACACCGGGCAGATGGTGGTGGTGTGCGTACTGTTTGGAGTGGAGTTGATTCTGGCTCTTGTGTTGCTCTACTGGGGCAGTAAAGCCGTGTGCAGACCTCATTTCAATACTCTGGTAAATAAGTTCGGCTTGAAAATAAACCGGATGTTTGACAGCCCATCTGAGCATATACAAACTCTGACCTCTATTTCATTACAGCCCTTGATCACTATCAAGCAGGACGATTGAACGGATGTTTGTGGATCTTAAGAAGAGTTTTCTGCAGGACATTTCTCTTTGTTTTAGTTCATTTCTTTATTATTTCATTCAGTAGAGTGTTGCACTGGCATTGAGCGGGCGGTGGTCACGGGTTCAATACCCAGGAAATGCGTGAAATGAATGTATAGCTTGAATGCACATATGTATTTGTATCTTTATCATTATATAATGTGTAATTCAGTTCAGTGCTTTATCATTTGTTTGTGTGATACTGAAACTTTGCTATTTTAAAATGTACATTTACTGTATTTGGATATCGATCATTATGAACATTAAAATCTATACGAAACATTTCAAGTGTTTTTCTGAGCCGCACACATCATATCATTTCTATCTGTGGTTTATTTTTGGAGGGTTTGTCCCTCCTTTATTTCCTCAATGCATAGTTTCATCGTATTTTATTACAACATATAAGTTTGAATAAAGTTTGAATAATTAGTTTACTAGTCCAGGATGGTACTTAACATTATATAGAGAAAGGTTCTTTATCAATGAAAGAGCCCTATCATTGTCTGTCTGAAAAAGACTTTCAGATTCTTTGATTGTCACGATTTCTTACATGTATTTTTCAAGGTCACACTTACTTTAGCATTAAAAGCCAAGAATGACCATCTTTTAAAATGTGCAAAATATTTTATAGTTGGTTTAATAGAGTGTACACACCGTGCGTGGAAGAGTGGTCTTACTGTCTATCCTCGTGGGGAGAACATGTAAAATCTGAGATTATTGGTGTATATCACACAGCTGACTCCCCATGAGGGTTAAACAAACTAAATGAATTTATGTGAAAATGTAAAAATTGTGTTTGAGGTTCTGTTTAGGGCTGTGGTTAGACTTGTCAGCAACTCAGCGTAAAAAGTAGAAGTCTACGTGTGAAAACCAGAGGAAGTGACTTTAGTCCTGCACTATGTCGGCTACTATAAACTCCTACACTATGTGAGGCATTTTATGTGGAAGTATATATAATTACTTTCACATGGTTTAGGAGTTTATAAATGTCAGTATGTGAACTTTTACCACGTTTATTTGCAGATGTGGCATTCACAAAGCTAAAAAAGTGTCTGGACTTTTTTGTGCCCCTGGAAATAAGTGATGAGCCTTATTTGGCGATGTCCAGCAATATCATTTCTCTCTCTATCCCACTCAGTGTCTGTGTTTGACCAGAAGCCATACAGCCACCTCCACCGGGCATGCGCACTTCAATACCGCATCATTTTTGTCTCGCTGAATACAGTTGATTCATATTTGTATCATTGTAAGGTAACGTTTAGGGTTGGGATGGGTGTAGACGTTAGCTAATGTCATTTATTGTCATCATATGGCGAGATTTCGCAGCACTTCCGGTTGTAGCTGTATCCATTCTAGCAGCAACCCGGTGCCTGCGACGAGCTGCGTTTGACCCACGCGGCTCTCCGTAACGCGTGCACGCGCCTCACCAATAGAGGCGGAAGAAATGTATGTTTTCTGCCATCTTTCTATCCCGTAACGGCGTCGTCTTTCCCCGAGCATCTGCTTCAACCGTCCTATACTGCTCGCGACGTCCACGCGTTTGAGGCTGACGGCGCGTGAACGCGTAAACGCATGGGGTTGCGTAGGTGCAGAATAGCTGCAAACGTCAGGGGTCGAGCATGGCGTCCTCGTACGGATCTCAGACTCTCAGTAAGGACGATGTGAACTACCGGATGCACTTCCGCATGATAAACGAGCAGCAGGTAGAAGACATCACCATCGACTTCTTCTACAAGCCGCACACCATCACGCTGCTCACGTGCACGGTGCTCAGTCTCATGTACTTCGCGTTCACGCGGTGAGTGGTGACGCAACGATGTTACAATGTAACAGTGCCACACACGAGTTACTGTAACGCGCGTCGGATGTTGTATTGACTGTGAATGCTGCTGGGGTGTTGTCGTCATTGTGGAGGGGGTCGTGAGGGTCAGAGGGGTTTAAAGACCCCCATCAAGTCGGTGTGGGTGTTGTTGTGTGACTTTAACTCCGTGCCTGGTAGATTTAGGTCATCTGTAGGACAGTGTCGGTCTTTAAGTTAATGGGTAAATAAAACATACGCTTGACATTCAGATGATAGAACGAGAAGGTCCCGCCCCCTTTCGATTAGCAATAGCACGTAGCATATTGTTCCTCGGGGCTGAAGCACAACCGGAAGAAGAACACTATTTTTGATAGAGACACTTCAGCCAAAAAAGGACAATTCTGTCATCGTTTATTCACCCTCACATGTCATGTGACAAAAGAAGATATTTTGAAGAATGTTGATGAAGAACACTGAACCACATTGACTTCCGCCGTGTGAACACAAAACCACACAAGAGACATTTCTCAAGATATCTTTTTGTTCGGCTGAAGAAGAGACACGTACAGGTTTACAAACAGACTAAATCGTGACACAATCTGTACATTTCAATCTCTCCCCTGTTGGACGAGTTCTTCCTTCTGGTTTATCGAGCAACATTGGACTGTTTTGAGATGATCCGCATCGACCAATAATGCATCCGCTCGGCCATTAACAAAAGTGCTTTCTTCCCTCGTGGGAGGTGAAATAAACACATGGAACTGAATCAGTTTGAATGGTTTTTAGAAGAATATTCCTAACAAGAGGCTTTAATGCTTAAAACAAGAGAGAAAATGTACAGGATGAAGAGGCGTATTCTGTAAAAACAGTTTCACAGCGAGCACACACAAACGTTTGTTTATTCTATGACATGTCGGATGAAGGGTGTTAAGAGAAGCAGAAGAGCGATCCGTCTTTCTCTGTAGTTGTGTGTGACTAAATCTTTCTGTTTCAGAGATGAAGACAATCCTGACAGTAATGTTTGGGTGGGTCTGATCCTGGTCATCTCTTTCTTCCTGGTCATCAGTGTTCTTGCGTTTCCTAACGGTGAGAGTCCGATGTCTTCTCACGGTCGCGCTCATGATCTTCTGTGCAGGTTTTAACAACAGTTTGATTTGATTTCAGGACCCTTCACCAGACCCCATCCGGCGATATGGCGTATAGTGTTCGGTGAGCATCACGTGACCGCATCTGCCCTCTCTTTACTTTAAAATACACCGTCGTTTTCTTTAGGCACAAATCTCATTTCTCTGTTCTGTTATTGTTTTGATCATGCAGTCGTGTCTTGTATTTGAGTGGTTTAGGAGGTCGATATGATGTGTGTGTGTTGTTTCTCAGGGTTGAGCGTGCTCTACTTCCTCTTCCTGGTTTTCATCATCTTCCTAAACTGGAATCAGGTGAAAGCGCTGATGTACTGGCTGGATCCAAACCTCCGCTACGCCAAGAGAGAAGCTGACATCATGGTCTGTGGGAATAGTTCATCCAGCTGAAGTTCATTTATTCTTCTCATGTGGTTGTAAATCTGTATGTGAGTCTTTCTTCGGTGAAACACAAAAGAAGATATTTAGAGACATGTTCAGTGCTGTTTGATGATCAACATTCTTCCAAATATCTTCTTTTGTGTTTTACGTGACTTACGTGTTTTACTCTAATAATAATAATAATAAAACATGTTCTTTAGAAGTTCATATATTGCTATGGAAGTTCAGAATAATGTGCATAATGTTTTGAGATGTATCAGTGATGTATTGTGACGTTGTGATGATTGACAGGAGTATGCCGTCAACTGTCATGTGATCACGTGGGAGCGAATCCTCACTCACTTTGATATCTTCGCCTTCAGTCATTTCTGGGGTTGGGGTATGAAGGCTCTTCTCATCCGCAGCTACGGCCTGTGCTGGACCATCAGCATCACCTGGGAGCTCACGGAGGTACAGACGTCAGCGCATCGCTCAACCGCTCGCCAGTGTTTGTAGAACACAATAGATGATGTTTCTCTTAGAAAGAATCTGACTCGAACGCATTTCTCATGTCTGCAGACCACATAGATTACAGTTTAGGGCTGCCCTTTTAAAATGACTCAAATTCAATGTCTTCTATATAAATATCTAAACATTCTTGAATCATTCTTGAACATTTACTTCATAAAGACGTCTCAAGTCTTCTTCTCTGAAACAAGTTGAGTTTGTTTAAAGGAACAGTTCACCCAAAAATGACAATTCCGTCATGAATTACTCATCTCTAGTTATTTCAAACCTGTATACATGTCTTTGTTGTGATGAACACAGAGATATTTGGAAGTATGCTTCTAACCAAACATTGACTGCCGTAGTAGGACAAATGACAATGGAAGTCAAAAGTGCCCAGAACTGTTTGCTGTCCCACATTCTTCAAAATATCTTAAAGTAGGAGAATCTTGAAGTTAATATTTAGCGGTGTGTAACATGGCAGTTATTTCTCTCCACAGTTGTTCTTCATGCATCTTCTGCCCAATTTCGCGGAGTGCTGGTGGGATCAGGTGATTCTGGATATTTTGTTATGTAACGGCGGAGGGATCTGGCTGGGAATGACCGTCTGTCGTTTTCTGGAGATGCGCACGTATCACTGGGCCAGTATCAAGTGAGTTCACCGCACGACACAAGCACTTTGTCTGTGATGTCCTAGAGACTGACGGAGTCGTGTTTCTCCACCGCACAGAGACATTCACAGCACCACGGGTAAAATCAAACGTGCCGTTCTACAGTTCACACCCGCCAGCTGGACCTATGTGCACTGGTTTGATCCAAAGTCATCATTCCAGAGAGTGACCGGAGTTTATCTCTTCATGATCATCTGGCAGGTGAGATGCTCTCAAATCACTCTATAATGGAAGTCTCGTCCAATCAAACACTCCACAGCGCTGTGCAGACTGATCCACATGTGACAGCAAAAAAATCGTTTTTTCTTGTTTTCTAGTACAAATATTTAAAAGTTCTCAAACCAAGGTATGTTTGGTGACAAGGAAAGTGACTTCAAATATTTCGTCTTTTTTTTATGAAATAAAATAAAGTTTATTTAAAATAAGAAAAGAAATCTGCCAATGCGGTGAGAAAAAACAATCGGAGTAAGGGACTTTTTCACATTTTCTTTTATTCTAATTTTAGCTGCGTCTGAATTCGCTCACATGTTGGCTCATTCACTATTCCCTATATAGTCCACTAAATGGGGAAGAAGTAAATGAAAATAAGTGATCGATTTCGGACACTGACGTGATATATCCTGCATCTGACAGTACTGACATTCGTCATAACGCTCATATGACACCTGTGTGGTTTATGGATTGTGTAATAAAGTGGTTAAAAGAGTTAAGTTTGACTTTATTTGTCACGTTTTTGCCACAGAACAACTGTTTGCCACGTTTATTTTATTATATTTATTACGTTTAATAAAATGATTTAATATATTTCAAATAAAGCACCACTGTCTATGCTTTCATTTATTGAAAAGCATATATTATCATATATTTATTTTCGCTCTGTTTATCTGTCACACATAGAGAATGATGTTGAGGTTGAGGGGTAGATGCTCTAGATGGCCTTCCTTCTGACCGGTTGTCATGGCGATGAAAGGACGCTCTTTATTCGCTATTGTTTAGAGAGAGGCTGGCCTGCTCATGCATTGAGATCCTAATGAAATGTGTTTGAAAGAAGAGGGATTTGGAGGAGGGGACGAGGGGGAGAAGACTCTTTACTGCACAAACAGAGCACGACCACATTCCGCATGTAGTTTTAACTGCATATGAATCTCTCCGGATGAAATTGAGATGCACAGAACATCTTTGATCATTTTAAATCCTCTAGTTGAACACAGCCTTAGATGCTGGAATGAGGTTAAGAATGAAACAATAAATCAATTCTTTATTAAATGATAATGCTGTTTTATGAAAATAATGACGTGACGCACTACGTTTACATTTTTCTGAAACATAAGTATGTATAAGTTGAGTGTTTTTAGATCATTTTCTTCAGCTTTTCCTTCACGTCCTGTAGCTGCGCGAGCAGAAGATGAACTGCAACAGTAACTTTGTTTTTATTGTGTAACCGAGTCTCTCTCGCTCTCTCTCGTTGAAGCTGACCGAGTTGAACACTTTCTTCCTGAAGCACATCTTTGTGTTCCCAGCATGCCATGCTCTCAGCTGGTGCAGGATTCTGTTCATTGGCATCATCACGGCTCCCACTGTACGGTAAGCACACGTTTCACTCTTTCATCTACTGTACATTTCATCTACAACCGAAAGACGATATTAAATGTCCTTCACATTCCATTTGACTTCTGTGAGTCGAGTAGGAAAAGAATTGATGTCAAGATTAGTTTTGTTTCTCTATGGGGTGTTGATGGACATCAGTGAATGAGTCATTTTGGGTGTTGACTGTTACTATGTTTGTTTCATGATGCAGGCAGTATTATGCGTACCTGACGGACACGCAGTGCAAGCGTGTGGGGACTCAGTGTTGGGTGTTTGGGTGAGTCTGAAACGTCAAACGTAGATGGTGTGATATTATTGAGGTGGGGTGACTGTTGAAGGTGAAAGGTTCTTGACTGTGGAAGAGTTGAGATGCTGTTGGCTGAACGTCTAACCACAAGCCCTCTTGTTCCACAACGCTCGGCTTCACAGCATTATTTCTGCTATTATTTCAAACACGTCACAATTCAGACCGTGACCTACATTCTGCACACTCTTGCTGGGTTAGATATCATCTACACTGGAACATCTCCATCGCAGACTTGAAACTCCATCTGAATCAAAGGTTACATCTGCCGTTATTGTATTTCTGATATCTGATAAATTTAGTTTTTCCATCATAGCAACACACACTCATAAACACACACACACTCAGTGACGTTAATGGATTTCTTGACATTTACTCATTTTAAATTAAAGTTAGCAAAAATATATACAACAATACCACTCACTGCTCTCATCTAAATGATTTAGGTTTAAGAAAGAGAATTATAAATCTATCTAAAAGAACTTTTTTTATCGCAGATACATTTTAGTCATAATGTTAATGCATCATATCTAAACATTGTTGAATTGTGGAATGAACTGTTTTACCCATAAATGTGTATTTATTGCACTTTTATTCACTATTATTAGCGATGCTTTGAAAGAAGCTCACTATTGCCTCATACTTATTATTCTTGTTCCGCCAAAAGTTTGGCGCATAGTTTTTGACGTAGACCCGTGGATGAGAGCTCAAATCCAGCGGCCCGTTGAAGAATGAGGTGCTATGACTTTTATAAGCGATCGGGTGGGTGCGATAGGGGGGCTAAAAAACACCCCAAAAATCCCATTGACTTAACATTGCGCCCAACTTGGACGGGTCATAGCTCAGAGCGAGTTCTGTAAGAACATACATCACAATGGGATTTAAACATGCCCATATAAGGTGTAAAACTGTCCCGTGTTGGATATCTTTGCAGTAAAACCGCTAAGAGACAAGCGGGTGGGCTCATTTTACTCAGGAAACCAATCAGTGTCACAAGGTCACATGGGCACGGGAGTTGGTTCCTTTCACTCATAGCTTTGAGTATTATCAATTGGCAGATGCCAAGCCACGCCCATAGCAACCAAACACATTAGCCTAGCAAGCCAGATGTATATCTCTGCATCAGGACATCGTAGAGACATGGGGTTCGGTTAGATTCATTCGTAGCTTAGTGTTATCACCCCAGTGCCCAGTTCCGCGGTTTGCCACAAAGCATCACTCACATTTTCTTCAGAATCTAGTTATTATTGTTATTTTGGTTTTATTCTTATTCCTTTTAACTATATATTTTATTGCTTTTTTATTGCTTTTACATTGTTTCCTCTCAAAGATCTTTGAATTTGACCTTTATTTTTGTTCATTATGTTTCTATTTTTAGTCAATCACTTTTCTGTTAAGCATTTAGAACTGTCTTTGTGTGTGAAATGTGCTGTAGAAATAAATTGATGTAGTCTTTTATCAGCGTGACTCGTGTGGGAAGGTTTCTCGCGGACACCAGTGCTGTGATGTTAAATGCTTTGAGATGCGAGTCTGATGTGGAACACAATAAATGAAAGACTGAATTACAATGACATGTTTTTTAACCCCATGTCTTTGAGTCATCTGCTAGAATAATCTTTCTATCTTTTCACGCAGGGCCATTGCTTTCCTGGAAGGTTTAGCGTGCATTAAATTTGGACAGACTTGTTTTCTAAGACACAGGTTCTGTATGTGTTTTTGTGGCTCTTGTGTTTGGTGAGTTATTTCTTCACTCTCGGATGACTTTATTCTCTCATTATTATGAGCATTTATAAACTGGTGTGGGAATCTGAGACTGTAGGATTTCTTGAGTTTTTCTTCTCAAGATGTTTGTGTGTGGACTGATGTTGAGATGAAATGTTTGTTTTAAAGGCCTTCATCACTTTTCTGTGTCTGTATGGTATGGTCTGGTACGCTGAGAACTATGGACCCAGAGAGAAGGTGAGACGAAACGTTATATGTTTACAATATATATGACATTTAATCGTTTACTCTTCCTGATTTCATGTCAAACTGTCGTTCTCTTCTCAGTCACTTCTCAGGTATTTTAGAAAATTTACTACAGTTTACTTTAGGGAACACTAAATATTTAGATTTGACCATATTCACTACAGTTTATCATATAATACTACAGAATACTGTAATATGTGTTACCAAAGTGTAGTAATTACTATAAAATACTACCATTTACTATGGTAAATATTCAAGCATTACAGTACATTAGTAAAAGTAACGCAATTTATCAATTGACTAATGTAATGTAATGCTTCAATATTTACCATAGTAAATGGTAGTATTTTACAGTAATTACTACACATTGACAACACATATTACAGTATACTGTAGTATTATATGATAAACTGCGTTACTTTTACTATAGTTAATATTAGGGATGCACCGATAAGATTTTTTGTCTACAGATTTTAACAAACTATTGTCCGATACCGATATTGATCAGTTGCATAGTAATTTACAATACTAGCTAGTTGCATTAAATTAATTTTACTGAACTTAAATTGGATCCTTTTAACATTTTAAAAGAAGCAAAAGTTAAATAAAAAATACAACAAGACAACATGACAATCTTCAAAGGTGATTTTTGCTATCCAATATTTCTTTTATTAACAGGATTACCTCATATTTGACTCAACATTGAACATTTCTTTAATATACTTAAATAAAGTCTGTGTTGTTTTGCTATTGAATTGTTTTGCTCCGAGAAAACGACATGCAATTCATTGCCTCCATGCAGATACTTAAAATGACGTAATACTGTAGTATTTTAATGTTGGTCAGCTTCTAAAAGATTTAAAATAATTAAAAAACATAACAATTATTTTATCATTATTCTGCTTTGTTCTTTTGGTTGAAGCTGTGGTGTATAAAACATATTTGTCATTTGTTATCATTCTAAATGCTGTTTGATAAGAAAAAAATAAGCAGTGTACATACATATAGTTAGTGCTGTATGTATACTTGTTTTGACACTTGCCATTTGCTCATTTGTCATCTGTTGTGTTCATATGTTAACACACATAATCTTATAATAGTGTGATGAATACCACAGTCATTAATATTAAGAGTATTGGTGTGCATAATTTGTCAAAGATATTTTACAATTGTCCTGTTTTTATATATATATAAATGTGAAGTTGTCAACGGTGAAACATTTTAAAAGTACTACAGACAATCATATGCATTGAATGTAATATTTGTTCCTGCGTTCAGCAATATATTTGTGGTAAAACTCATGTAATGTTGTTATTTTTTAGACTTTTTCGGAGTGTGAGGACAGTTTTTACTCTGAAGGGGCTGAGGGTGTATCTGAATGCAAAGGTAAAACAACATTCACATTCTCAGACAAAACTATAAACACCACACGGAGTCTGAATAGATCAATATGACGATGTGTTTGGATTAGACAAGTAGCTAAAGAGATACAGCCGGTATATGGCTCACAATGTCAGCATGTCATACCACTCGGTAATAAAAGATGTGTGCTGTCTTTTTAGGGGAGTTTGAGATGGAAAGCACAACGTCCTCAACTAGAAGGAAAGTGAAGGAATCTGGAAAGAACAAAAGCATCAACGGTGTGGAGAATGAGATCGCCGGCGTTTACTGAACGGACGGAGAACTTTTGCACATTTGTATCACTCTTGTAAACGAAGGTAAAGTCACATGACTGAGGGTGAGATCGTCTCAGGTTTGGTCCGAACATTTCAGAAATTGTAAGCGCTGGCGTGTGTTTCATTACAGCTGTCAGAGACGTAAATACTGTATGTCCAGCGTCGAGATGGAGACCGAATAACCCGTCTGATCTGTGCTGTTTCAGTAGCGTGTGTGTGAATCTGTGTTTACTCCTCACACTAACTCTTCACTTCTTCAACTGTATTATATCCACTGATATCAAAACGCTTCTATGTTTGGATTATACTATAAGACGGATAACATGAATTAAACATTTACATTATTTACTGAAATGAACATTCCTGCTCCTTTTGGGAATGATTTCAAACTTTGCCTTCTTTAACTCGAGCTTGACCCGTCTGGTGAAGAAACGTCCCGCTCTAGATTTGTCACCCACATGAAAAATCGTATGGTTTTTACTATAGTAAACTGCTCAAATTCTATAGTGTGTTCAACATTACTATAATAAAGACTATACTACAGTATTTACTACAGTTTGTCAACTCACCGTAGTCAATACTTCCAAGTACTGTAGTATACTATAATAACATTTTAAAACATACTATAGTGAATGTTCTAGTATAGTACAGTATTTACTACAGTTTGTCAATTCACAACAGTCAATACGACTGAAAACTATAGTAAACTACAGTACAACTGTTATAATAAATAAATGATATGGTTACTATGGTTTACTATAGTAAATCCTCTAGTGTAGGCTCCTACAGGTTTGCTCGTGTGAACAGGTATGAGTGTTTAATATGAGTTTTGAGGGTGTGGAAAGACATGAGTCTGTTTGAAAAGGAATCGAAATATCAAAATTCATTGATCGACACTCATTACCGACATGAAGAGTTTTTGACTCTACTGTACTAAAAATGAAATCATTTGCAGAATTGACTAAAGTGTAGTAATTAGTACAAGTTCCTCCAGTTTACCACAGTAGATATGAGAGTGTACGAGAGTGTTTCTCATGTCCAGGGTTCACGTCGACTCGAACAGGTTTTCTAGTGAAAGACTGAGATGTTTTGGGCAAGTACTTCATCCAGACTGACGTTGAGCTGAATGTAGTTGAATCGGGTTAAGCTGCTGTGGATGTGAGAGGATGACGTTGACCCAGATGTGACAGAACCACATGTTTTTTTAGCACTTTTTATGGTTTCATCATTGCTCCAGAGACATTTGTGAAGCGCCAGATGTTTTAATGTTTAATTCATGCTTCCTCCTCCAGTGATTTTCTTCCTCTGCTGTCGTTGTTTCTGCATGTTCCAGGACGCTCTGTATGTGTTGTCAGAACAGAGCTTTATCTGATGCGTTTTGATCTGCATTACACACTCCTACTGCAGCATTCAAGTATTTGGATGAACGTCTTCTTTTCTTGCATCAATTGTGTGCCTGCAAGTGTGTTTTATGAACTGTTTTCAGTTGTGTTGCTGTTATTTTGTGTGCTCTGAAGATTTTTGGTTTCTCTTCTGTTCCTTTATCTCATCTCAGTGCAGACGGTTCTGAACCTATGTACACCTTTGCCAAAACATCAGTGTGCGTGCGCGGTTGTGTATGCGTGCGTGAGAGAGAGAGATGTGTGCGTGCGTGCATGCGTCTTTGAATGCGTGTGCGTGCGTGCGTACGTGTGTATTTGACTGTGCGCACACTGGTTTTTGAAATGCCTTTTCTTCCTGCGTTACTTTTCATGAAAACTGTAAAGTTAAAACGAGTGTTTGTGTTTTCTGTGAAGTTCAAATGTTTGTAATTGTTTTTGTCACAACATGACTGAACTGTGCATTTCTGCAGTAACTTCTGGTTTGTTTGCAAATAACTGTAACTCATGATTCCTTGATATGTAACTGACTTTGAAGATTAAATATCATCTGTATCTCCCGTATCTTGTTTGGCTGAAGTTTTGTGTTTGCATTTATGCGCAGACGAGTTTCAGCTCTTGTTATGCCTTTCGTTCAGTTTGTCAGATGTGCAGTAGAGGGTCGTCACATCTCTCTCGGTGTGCCACTGGAAGAATGAGAAAAAAAGTCAAGATTTTCTTTCACTGTCCTCTTGGTGTCGTTTGACCTCTGAGATCCATCAGTCATAACCTTCGATGTCTTCGTCACACTAAACGAGTGTTCGTGAAAGGTTTATGAGCTCCTGGAGGATGGTTTATAGGCGAGTCAAAAAACGACACGACTGAATTCTTCTGCGTGACCTCAGCTGGATCTCATATAGAAACACCGCTTCAGATTTCAGTCAGCACAGACTAAAATAACCCAAGGCACAGACACTGCTCATTCCTCTGGCTCATTTGATAAAGAACAGGTTAGAACTGCAGCGGTTGAGACTTCAAACACATTCTGATAAATCAAATGTGTAGCTTAAATTCAGTCCAAGTTGCTTCGTCAAAAAGCGCTTTGAAATTTTTAGTAAAAAGTCACAGGAATGCAGAAAAGAAAAATATAATTGAAGGCTTGTAAGAATGTGCTTGGATTTGAGGACCCATGAAAGAGACAATTTACGCAAAAAAAACATATAATTCTTGATTTATTCACCGTCACATCAAACCTGTGTGAGTTTCTTTCTTCTGCAGAACACAAAAAATGTCTTCCGTTGTACGAACACAAAACCACTGAGACATTTCTCGAATTATCTTCTTTTTGTGTTCCACCGAAGAAAGAGTGGTTGAACACATGAGTGGGAATGAATACAATTTTTTTTTTTGGTGGACCATCACTTCAAGACACGTCCATTACTTTTTGCTGTGATATTTCCTTCAATAAAAAGCAGATGTTCTCTTTTGGCCAGCTGAGGGCAGTACAGACCTTCAGATCATGTTTGCAGTCACATGATGTGATGTTTGTCTGCTGGTCGTAAATCTCTCCTTCATCCCGTCCGCCCGTCATTAGGCCAGTGTTTATATGCCAGAGGTATCGTGAACGTCATGTGCAAATGAACCCGTCTCGTCTCACAGCGTGAGAGCTGCAGACATTCTGACACAGATCCGTGTCAACCTGCTGGAGTGTAAGTGTGCTTCGGCCCGTAATCTTCCCTGCGGCCACGTGCCGTGTCAGACGTGTGTGTGCGCTCGGTCCCATCCCGTCCGTCAGGTGCTGGAGGGTCTGTTCTTTAGGGAACCCTGTGAAGTGGGCAGAAGCGGTGAATATCGAGCACTCGCTGATCTCCAAGAGGTCCTGTGCTCGCGGGGTCAACCCGACTGAAGGCCCGGGTTTCCATTCAGCGCTTGGGAGCTGGGGACGATTATCAACCCTTATGGGATAGCTGCGATTGAGCTGTCCGTAGAGATCATCGTGCACGACGGTGCAAACAGGGTGTGCGTCTTGGGTGTTATGGACACGACCCTTAGGACGTCTGTCACCCGCTCGATGCGTCCGCGGCATCAAACACGTGGTGGTCACAGACGCAGGAGACGGGACGGTTAAAGTCTTGGATTCCCGAGGCTGTCCTGTGGTGATCCATTGATGATGATGCCCGGGGACGGGTTTTTTGGTGAATGACCCCCAGTTGGGAACCCTAAACCAGCTCGTGTTGGACTCCAGGGTTTCAGGAAACGAGGCTGTTGTGGAGCATCTTGGGAGGTGTTTGAAAATCTTCAGGAATGATGCGAGGTGAGGTGGACGGTTTCGGTTGGAGTCTGACAGATCTTCATGTCTCATGATTTTTGACAGAGGTGGAGAGGTGACGGTGTAGAGTTTGGGAAAGGCTCAGTAACGCCCGTGTTAACCCCGCCGGTGAGTGGACTGATGCGTGTCACAGGACTGCCGTCAACAGACTCAAATGTGCTGATAGTTCTGGACGGAGATCACATGGTGAAGTTATACAGCACATTCAGTCAGATGTGTTTTTCAGGCCCAAGATTACAACTGATAAACTAAGATTCTTTTCTAGTTGAGAGCAAAATAAATGTACAAGTAAATCATGGTTTTCTTAAGGCCATCACTACCAGTGTTGGGTGGAACTAGTTACTAAGTCATTAGTTACTGTCATTGAATTACTTGTCCCTTGAAAAAGTAAAGTAAGGGATTACTCTCATTTTTTCTTTAATTTAATTACAGTTACTTCTGAAGTAATTAATCTAAATACTGTGTGTAATATATGTGTGTGTGCAATAGTGGAAATGACCTCAAAATACAAAGTTGAACTTTAAAATCTGTGGTTTAATATGTAATTCTCACATTTGTAATACTTTGGTCAGTTAATAATACTACTTTATGTAGTTTAATATTATTTATTTGAATGAATTAAAAGAGCTGTTTCATGTCTATCCTTGAATCACTGAACTAATAAAGGTTGATGTAGGATATAAGTAATTAAATACTTTTTGGAGAGAGTCATTTATACAGTAATCTAATGTCACTGTTGAATAAGTAACTAGTAATGAATTACTTTATCAGAGTAACTTACCCAACACTGGTCGCTACACTTTCTTCTGACGTTCTTTATTGAAGAAATGCATGATAAATGGACATAAGTAATAAATAATGTAGATGAAAGAACTTAAGTATAATTCAAAGGTTTTGATTTCATTCCGGATGCACCTGTTCCCAGAATGCACCTGTTCTACACAAACTGTGATTGTAATAAATAAAAGTCCCTCAAACATAAATGGGTAACACTTTATAGTAACTTTCATTAATAATCATTAAGAACATTATATAACGCTTAACAGATCAATAGTTAATTAAGTTCACATAGCTAGAAATATGAGATTATGGGATTGTTCATGTTTACTAATGTAGTTTTACTAGCATTATCTAATGGTTAACAGATCATTATTTCATGTAAGCTGAAATGCTTATTAATGTCATTAAACTTTCAATTCGTATAATCATGCACTTTTAAAAATCCTTAAATGGTTTTGATATGGTTTACAATGATTAACAACTACAAATTAAAAATGCTTAGAAATCATTAGTTAATATTAACATATGTCATTCAATTCAATTCATATGATCATGCAGCAAAAGTGTTGTACAATAACAAAAGCTTTCAATCATTGTATAACAATTGGTAGGTTGTATAACAATTTTTAGGTTTTCAAGAAGTGCATTTTCATATGAATTAAACGTTTATTGACATTTGTAAGCATTTTAATTTACATGAAACGAGGATCTGTTAATCATTAGGTAATGTTTAATAAGTTTATTAGTAAATGTTGACAAACACATTATCTTGTTTCTAGCTATTTGAATAAATAACAACTAATGAACTGTTAAGCATTATGTTTGTTAATGATTTATTAATGAAAGTTACCCATAAATGCACTTTTTCTTCATTGGGCGCTCTTCATAAAGGTGCTACGAAAGGTTCTGTGTCATAGAAGAACTCAAAGAAACATTCAAAGGTATAAGAACCATTTCTTTCTATTTATGTTCTAAAAAAGCTTTTCTCAAAGACAAAGAATCTCTTGGGAAACAGAAAGTTTGTTCCAGTGCTGCCGCTCATTATCTAATAAAATGGTTGTTTTATGGCATCATTATGTTTAGGAGTGTGTGGTAAACGAAGACATTACATTTCAATAAAAAAAGGAAATAAGTGTGTGTGTTGACACTGTGTGTGCGATTCAATTTGTGAAATGATTGGAGATCTGAATGTTACAGGAGTTAAAAACTCTACATCTCCTGATGTTTAATGCTCTCTCATTTGAGCTTCCTTTGGATACGAGCGTCTGATACATGAATAAACTAAATGTAAATATTAACTTGATTTTCTTTAACAGTATTTTCTGTAAATCTGCTTTGGAATGATGTGTACTGTGAAGAGCGCTATACAAATACATGTGAATTCACCATCACTTTCAGTTCATGTCATTTCTATCATTATGTGTGTGGTCATGTGTTTTCTCATGTTGCATCCTATAGCGTGTATGTGTTGTGAACTGATGTCATGTCATGTTTTTCATGCACATTTAATGCACACTGTGTCTGTGTGTGTGTCATTTTTCTCATGTATGTTCATGCACACAGCTCGTGTGTGTGTGTGTGTGTGTGTGTGTGTGTCATTTTTCTCATGTATGTTCATGCACACAGCTCGTGTGTGTGTGTGTGTGTGTCTTTTTCTCATGTATGTTCATGCACACAGCTCGTGTGTGTGTCATTTTTCTCATGTATGTTCATGCACACACTGTGTGTGTGTGTGTGTGTGTGTGTGTGTGTCATTTTCTCATGTATGTTCATGCACACAGCTCGTGTGTGTGTCATTTTTCTCATGTATGTTCATGCACACAGCTCGTGTGTGTGTGTGTGTGTGTGTGTGTTTTCTCATGTATGTTCATGCACACAGCTCGTGTGTGTGTCATTTTTCTCATGTATGTTCATGCACACAGCTCGTGTGGTGTGTGTGTGTGTGTGTGTGTCATTTTTCTCATGTATGTTCATGCACACAGCTCGTGTGTGTCATTTTTCTCATGTATGTTCATGCACACAGCTCGTGTGTGTGTGTGTGTGTGTGTGTGTGTGTGTCATTTTTCTCATTTCATGTCGTGTGTGTGTCATTTTTCTCATGTATGTTCATGCACACAGCTCGTGTGTGTGTGTGTGTGTGTCATTTTTCTCATGTATGTTCATGCACACAGCTCGTGTGTGTGTCATTTTTCTCATGTATGTGCACACAGCTCGTGTGTGTGTGTCATTTTGTATGTTCATGCACACAGCTGTGTGTGTGTGTGTGTGTGTGTCATTTTTCTCATGTATGTTTATGCACACAGCTCGTGTGTGTGTATAATTTTCTCATGTATGTTCATGCACACAGCTCGTGTGTGTGTGTGTGTGTGTGTGTGTGTCATTTTTCTCATGTATGTTCATGCACACAGCTCGTGTGTGTGTCATTTTTCTCATGTATGTTCATGCACACAGCTCGTGTGTGTGTGTGTGTGTCATTTTTCTCATGTATGTTCTTATGCACACAGCTCGTGTGTGTGTGTGTACTTTTCTCATGTATGTTCATGCACACAGGTGTGTGTGTGTCATTTTTCTCATGTATGTTCATGCACACAGCTCGTGTGTGTGTGTGTGTGTCATTTTTCTCATGTATGTTCATGCACACAGCTCGTGTGTGTGTGTGTGTCATTTTTCATGTATGTGTGTGTGTGTGTATGTTCATGTCGTGTGTGTGTATGTTCATGCACACAGCTCGTGTGTGTGTCATTTTTCTCATGTATGTTCATGCACACAGCTCGTGTGTGTGTGTGTGTGTGTCATTTTTCTCATGTATTTTTCTCATGTAATGCACACAGCTCGTGTGTGTGTGTGTGTGTGTCATTTTTCTCATGTATGTTCATGCACACAGCTCGTGTGTGTGGTGTGTGTGTGTCATTTTTCTCATGTATGTTCATGCACACAGCTCGTGTGTGTGTGTGTGGTGTCATTTTTCCATGGCGTGGGGATCTAAACCCAAATACATACCAACTCATGTATTGAAGATGAAGACCAGATGAAGTCCCCATGGGCAAAAAAACTTATCAATTGTTTTTTTAATCTAAGAATGCAAACATTTTCTATGACCTTTAGTTGGTCCTTATTTCTGTCATCTATGGATTTAGTTGATGTCATTTTCCCTCATGCACACACATTGTGTGTGTCCGTGTATGTGTGTGTGTGTTGTTGGGTCAGCGAGTGAAGATGGCGGTGTGGATGCTGCTGGCTGTCTGACTCGGGATCAGATCTCCTTCATCCCCACACACATTAAACCTGTATAAAACAACCCCTCGCGACCTCACGTGGACCCACTTTGCGTGTTTTTCAGCTCGGTTATGGACTCTTGCGGTGTTTTGTCCGTGTTTAAACACCTCGCGCGCGTCTGCGGGACTCTTCTCATGTTCATAATATTCGGCTAGCTCTGAGGAGCGGCTAGCGGCTTTCTCCTCCTCTTCGAGCCTTTAAAACTCCGTCAAAATGTCCGATACGAAAGTCAAAGTGGCGGTTCGAGTTCGACCCATGAACCGGAGAGGTAAGAGACACTTAAAACTCGACTTCATCGCTCATATTAACAGACGAAACCTGTCACTTTTACCGGAGTAACGTGAAGTACACAACGCGTCGGGCTGTGTTAATGCACGGCAAGTGCAATGTTGTCATATGTTCGTCACTTCATGGCTGTGGACGTGTGTTTGTAATGCACACAACTCACGAGACTTGTAGTGAACTTTTGACAACTTTTGCCTTTGCAGAGATTGAACTGAGCACGAAATGTGTCGTTGAGATGGAGGAAAACCAGACGGTTCTGCACCCGCCGCCCTCCAATGCCAAAGCAGAAAACAGGTACATGCATGACAGTCTGCCTCATGTGTGCATTACATGTGTGCTGTGCTGTGCTGTGCTTCTCATATGCTGATGTGAGTCATGCAAACTGAGTTTCCCCTCGCTGTAGGTGAAAGGCATCTGTTTGAATCCCCTTCATGTGTTTTTGTGGTGGGCAGAAGAGTTTGGAGAGTTTGGGGGTCTCGGCTTTGATGTTGTACATGTGGTTTAGTGGCCTGTGTGTGTGTTCAGGAGTAACAGAGGTGAACGTGGGGCCCGTGGGGCGGCTCCGGGTTCGGGGCGTGATCTGTGTGGCATGTGCTGGGGAAAGTTCTGCGGCGCTGTGAAATTCCTGCACAGGCCTCATGTTCTAACACCACTGAAGTGTTGATTTCTGTTATTGTCTTCACAACAGACGCTTCTGTGACGAACTGACAGCTTTACATGCTCAGAGGAAAACCTTTTGTCTCCTATATTGTCTTCCTATCAACGTCGTCTCAGATGTTTCTCCAAAGAAAGAAAGGAGAGTGTAATTGTGTAAACGCGTGAAGAGTCTGGAGGTGTAAAATCATCTGGATTTGAGTCAATGTGATGAGAGATGTTTGCGATCATATCGAGATCTTCAGTAGTATTGACTTTGATTGCGGACGAGACCAATCTGAGCTCGGTTTGACACATTGACATCTCTTCTCAAACATTTCTCTGACACATTTGTGACTCTTTTTCTCAAGACACACATGAGACGGAAGCAAACGTTTCCAATGAATCTCATTGATGTGAAGGAGAAATAATGGCGGTATTGGAGAGATCTCGCCTGTGAGTTAGTGAGGGACAAGGATGTAATACTTCTGTTTGTGAAGTTCTTGCAGATAATGTTGAATAATGTTAAAAACGTGTCACTAGTGTGATAGTTTTGCTCTCAAAACATGTGACATTGTGGTTGTTAGCACTGCAGGCAATGTGCATGTGAAATCATTTTAGATTCAGTTTAGTTTACAGTTATTGTAGCTTTGATTTTAGTTTTATTAATATTTTAGATTAGTTCTATTTTTGTGTTTATTTTAGTTCAAGTTTTAGCAATTTTGGTATATGCGTTTGTCATTTTATAATTTATTGGTTTATTTTTTAATGTTGCTAAATAAAATTTATACATTTTTATTTTAGTTTTGTTTTTTTGTTTTTGTTTATTATTAAACCGTAATACCGCTTTAAACTTGATTTTAGAGGCAACGTTTACATTTCCTTGAGTACGTTTTTAGGTCATATTTGATTTGATTTCAGTGAACAGGAACGTTTTTAAAGTTTTAATATTAGTAAAGTAAAATAACCTTGGTTTTCAGTTCCTCAGAATAGAAACGTTCTTATAGAACTGTTGCATTTCTCACGGGCCCTTTGCTGTGGATCACGAGTTATTGGATCTTGTGACTCCTGAGGAGGGTTCGGTGGAATCTTCACGTCGCCTCAAGGTCAGAAGCGGGTGGATTAATATAGTCAGCACAGTGTAAACGGAGCATCACGAGCACACGGTCAGGCCGGTGGAGAGCCGGTGCTGGAGAATGAACAGGTAAGCATCGGCTCGTCTTACACGGTTCACAGTCTGATCATCTGATCTCTCATCCGTCATACTGCACAGAACAGCCAGACTGCTGTTTGATATTATCCCAAGTTGTGACAATATGGAAATGACAGAGTTATAGAGAAAACGTCATACAGGTTTAAAAATGACATTATGATGGAGTTTGTTCAAGACAGAACAGATCAGCTCTCTCACTTACAAAGGAAGATTTTCCCATTTATTTCTCCTTCCATAATATGAGCCAGTGATTTGATTTTGAATTTAAGAATTCCTATAGCTGGAAAAAAGGGGCAAATCCAGCGTTATGGCGTTATGGATGTGACATAAAAACGCTCTGAGAGTGTATTTGCTACCAATATACCGAACCATTTGTTTATATTTGACTGAACCCTTATTGATAGAGTTTAAACATCAGTAAAATGTCAGTCTATGCACAAGTTTTCTGTTTTAAAAGGGAAATAAACATGGGTTATGGATGTGACACAAAAAAGGGCCACGGTTTTCGGGAGACTACAAACTTTGTAGGATTTCTGGGATTTAAAATGCTCAAACCTGAAGCAATAATACCCAACAAATGGAGAAGGGATGCCTCTTCATATGACATAAAAAAGTTAACGTACTTTATTTTAATTTCCATGTCCCTATTTATGAGTAATATGTACCATTACAGATGTGACAATCCTGAAAATGCATGGCACTTACCGGACTACGAAAAATAATGCACTAGAAATAAAACAAATGCTTTAAAAATGTGAAGAGAGACCTCACATGGGTGTTTGAACCACCGAATGTTGATATCTGTGCTGTTAGTACAGTAAAGAAAAATGCGTTTTTTTTTTTTCATGGTAAAGTTGACATTTTCGCGGAATTGCCCAAAGGCAAAAATGTGACACGGTCAAAAATTTTATCGTGAAAGTGTTCAGAAAAAAGTTCAATATTAAATTTCACATTTCAAAAATCTGCTATTAAATCTGTATCTATATAAAAATAAACAAGAGATTTAACTGAAATAATAGTTTTGCGAAGCGTGATAGAACCTATCGTATCTCAATAATCACACCTTGATATTACAGCCCATTTAACTCTCATTTTTAGAAGTAAAAGTCCTGAAATAATATATTTAGTACTATCTGATACTCACTCGTGCAAAACTCAAAGCACTTACTGAATGCAAATACCGCATGTTAATGTTTTGAGTTCTGCATGTTAAGCGTTCAAAGAAACTGAATCTCATTCACGATCTGAACAAATTGAATGAAACTTTTTTTTTGCATATTCAACATTTTACCTTAGTATAAATAAATGGAAGATTAACACCTGAAACTGACCTGCTTACTTATTGTTGTATTTTCATACATTAGTGATGTTTTCTGAACAGAAAAGCGTCCCTCCCCGTCTGATTTTAACACCCCAGCGGCAGTACATGCATCTGTCTGTTCTCGCTTGATGTACGTCACATTTAATGCTTTATACATGTACATGAACAAACCTACAGGGCATAGAGAAGAAAAATAGAAAGCTCCTTAGATGTGCGTGTCGTGTGTAAATGGTTCGTGTTGTAATAATGTGTTTTTGCAGGTTGAGTTTACATTAGGTCTCTAAAGACATCTTTAACACAGAAGTGTTCAGTGTGAAAGCCTCAGTGCGTGATGGTGACCTGCATTCTCATGATAAAAGTAGAATCTCATATTCAAAACATTCAGACATTAAACAGTCGGTGTAAATGTGTCTAAATGCATCTTCTGTAGAACCTCTCATTGATCTAGTTGAACTGTCTTCACATGTAGTAAGTTTGAGTGTGTTCAGTGCTTCACGGATGTAGTAGACGCTGGGTTACTTCGAGCAGGATTTGTTAGAGACGTCTCTTTGAGTGTTAATGTGTCTGTGTGGCTCTCACGGCAGGTTGGTATTGAAGCTCATGTGATAATTGGAGTGCGACAGCGGCTTCAGGCCATCTCCAGGAGTCACAGTTCTATTCTCTCAGCTTCTATAAGTCTGAAATATGAATCCGTGAAAGTGTTTTAAGAAGCTGGGATGACCCGAGGCGGCGGTTTAGAAACGATGGGAACATAGCGGGGAAAAGCGCTGTGGACGTCTTTACTGTGACGGAGGGTTGTAGCGATGGTGTTTCATGTCCGAAGTCAAAAGAGATTTTTTAATAGCGCTGGTGCTCTGGGATGGTTTTGCAGGGCAGATGTAAATAGTTTCTCCAGTAAAAGTGTTTTATCTCATAATTCCTGCTCAACCAACCCTGTCATTTTCATCTTATCTCTGATGTTAAGTCATTATGGCGGCTGGGTGATTTACTCCGTCCTGAGCCCCGATGGAATCTGAACACACATGTCGGATATAGATCTGAAAAGAATGTGTTTGTGTGTGTGCGCATTCAGAATGTGTCGAAATATTAATGCATTGAATGTCATGAAGTAGATGCCTGTGGTTTGGACTAATAAAATGAGACAAATTGGCCACGTCAATTTTTTATGAAATAGTGAGTCCGTCCAAGTGAGACATGTCAGTGCTTTTCTAAGATCCATTGTATAGTGTTGTATCTCTGGATGTGTTTCAGTGTTACCTGCTGCAGTGTTTGTGTGTTTCAGAGCCAGAGAATGTAGAAGTTATTGCCATCCACACACACACACACACATGGATTGGTTTTGGGGTGTTGCCTGGAGAACAAATCATTTCTGAAAAAAATGTGTCTTGTCTAATTCCAAGATGTTATCTGTCAGCCGTGAACGTCAACAGTTACTTTAATGAACTATACAAGCAATAATCCACTTAAAGCTTTATTCTGTTGAGTCCCAGTCGACCGGTAATGCCACAACAAAATGAGCAAAATAACAGTTAACAGCTTTACTAGTTTCCCCTGAACATGTCCGGTCATTTCCAAAGTTTCTGTTGCTTCATTTGAAAGTTTCACTATACCAGAGGTGTAAGTTCTCAGCTCCAACCAAACAACACTGAACTCCATTGAGCATTGTTATCGTCATTGTGTAATAGGAAACGGTGAGATTATGAAGTTTAACTCCTTTTGTTTTCGTAACTCATCTGGCGTCTGCGACACTGCAGACTTGGTCAAATGGTCGACCTCTGGAATGCCTCTTTTGTCTCGACATGTGTGCATGAATGATCCGCTTTTGCATTTGGTTACACCGGCCATGTGTACACCACATCGAGAATGACACCTGCACTTCAATTCCTCAATGATGCATTCATATTTAACCTGTTTGCGACCGAAACAAATCAGCTGCAATCACTTTAAAAAGAAACACAAAAGAAGGTATTTTGTAAAATGTCTCAGTGGTTTTGAGTCGTTTTATGTCAATGGGGATTAGTGTTGTGTGATTGTTAACATTCTTCAAACTATCTTCTGTTGTGTTCTACAGAAGAAAGAAACTCATGCAGGTTTGGAATGACACGAGGATGAATAAATGATAACAGCATGTTTTTGGTGAACTGTTCCTTGAAGACAGAGAGACTCAGAGAGGTGCACTATGTTTACAGCAGTGTTCTCTAAGAGTACGTTTACACGATGGAAAACTGAAACGTTTTTTCTTTCCGTTTTTGATGTCTTCAGTGATTTGAATTGACTTGTTCTTACGCAGGAGAATGTTGATAAAACAATGAAGTTCCCCAGAGTCTCTCCTCTATTGTGCAGGAGGTGTGGCTGTGTTCATGCAAATCTTGACCTAAAAGTGCTTTCATGATGTTTGTGAATCCCAACTCTCCATACAGCCATCAGTGTTCATGATTCATTTAACTGCACTTACCCACTTTCTCCACCATTACTAAAATTCACTCTCTCTCTCGCTCTCTCTCTCTCTCTCTCTCTGCTGTTGTGTAAACTGATTTACAGGCTGCTAGTGATAAGCTGCATTGATGGGGGATCAGTGGAAAGCAGTTCAGCATCACACAGAATTTTTGGTTGTGTACTACTTCTTTTCTTTACGTGTCCACGAGGGCACGGGTACAGCCGAACGACAGCCTTGCAACTTATAATTCCTTGAAATCATACGTGTACACACAGGTTTTGACGCATGCGCATTACAACATATTGCAATACCTCTCCGGGCCTACAGGGGTTATGTTCTCTTCTACTCCCTTGAATCGATGCTCCCAGGACACGGTTCCCACCTGGTGGTTAAACTAATTACTGCAAGAAATTGAATGCACACGCTCGACCTGCGTGTACTTCTTTGGACCTGCGCATGTGCTAAGTAACAAAATTCAGGTAGTGCTCGTACTATTCTGATGACGAAATTAGCGTCACGCGCACTGTACTCTGTCCCTTGCTTGTGCGTAAAAAGGGAACTATACTTCAGGCTTTAGGATCAAATCACTAGAGAAATTGTTTAACTTAGTTTGACGGTCGTTCAGATTTTTCAAAATATTGTCGTTTTTCTAGTTACAAAATACTTTTTTCTGTTGAGATGCTTTAGAGCTTTGCAGCAAAGCGTTCTAATGAATGTGCATGGCGTCAGCAAGGTCATGGGTCTGATCCCAGGTATTGCATATAGTCAGAAGCAAGTGTGTAGGGATGCAGTGTCGCTTTGGATAAAAGCGTCTGCCAAATGCGTAAATGTAAGAAGCAAGTGCACTCAACCAAGCTTATTCTGCATCATTTTGATTGTGATTTGCTGATGTTTTAACTGTAGGTGGTTCATGTAATTGTGTGAATTGGTTTATTTGCATTTCATTAAAGCCAGTCTGATTAGTCTTCCTTGGGGTGAAATATTTGGCTTACATGTAAGTCTTGCTTGGTTTCTTGGTTCAAAAGTTAACTTGACTTTCGGCGCCAATATCCCTCTGGTAAGTGCGCCGACATATAGTGCCAGTGCACTTGCGGCCCGACCCGAGTTCAATTCCCACTCCCCTGTGTCTATCCAATGCTTTCATGTCTGTTCTCCACTGTCCTGTCACATTAAAGGTTCCCAAGTTTACTTGACTCAAATGTTTCATGTGATCCTAAAATCTCTTTATCTAACACCTGCCTGAACGTCGATTAATTTTGACAAAAAATATGATTGTGCCGACATACTTTTTTTATTTGAAAATAAACATGTTTTATGAAATAGAGGACTTGTACAGAATGGTGGAAAGAAACGAGTCACCGAGAGTTCAGAATAGATGTGAATTCCTTCAACAATGTTTTAGAAGCATCACAGGTTGAGACCACAAGAAACTGCTTGAGAAACTGACAAGAGAACATTTCTACATAAACACTGACTACGCTGAAGATGATCACATATAACAGAGATTTTATTTACTTGGAATAATTTAAATCACCCTTATTGGTTTTATTATTATTGTCTAGTGCAGTGGTTCTCAAACTGGGGGACTCCAAGATGGATACAGGGGGACCACAGATTTTGTGGCATTTTATGAAATATAAAGAATTATTATAGATTTTATGTAATCAAACATCAGAAAAATAAGACCACCATCCAAAATCATTGATTTCCAGCATTGTATAACTGAATATGTTTTTAGTTTAATTAAATTCCAAGTTTAAGATTCCAAGTCTTTATTTTGGGGGGCCACAAAGCAATGCACCCTACCCAAAGGGGGCCTTACAACGAAAAAGTTTGAGAAGTCACTTGTAGTCTGGACAGTTTCACAGCAGCAGCCTCAGTAGTCAGTTTTATGTAAATCAAATAACCAAAATCCATCTGTAAGATCAAGAATCCTATCTCAGTGACTCTCCAGTTTGGAGTTTCCCAGCGCGAGTCTTTATTTGTCAATGGGGCGTCTGTCAGTGAAGACGGGGTCACAGAGGGGTGTGGTACAACACTAAATATGTCATCATGGATGCTTCGAGGGGAGGAGACTGGCACACATTCAACATTTTTATGAACTTCTTCACACTGTTTTAGTGTGTTTTTGTTGCTCTTTTATGGTATTTCGTTGTCTAAGCCCATACTTCATAAAGCCACACTTTACTGCTCAGTGACTGTGTAGATGTTTGACTCACAGGTCAAGATTTGTGTGTTGATGTGTTGCTCAGAGACAGCTGCCGTCGGCTTCAACAGCGGCCTGATAGCGTGACGTTCCAATAACAGTTTCAATATTGTGGGGGGTTATTGAAACATCTGATGTGACAGCGTTTGGACGATTTAATCTGACTCATTGTTTCTAATTGGGTTATCATGAAGAACAGGCCTTTTAGTGTCCTCACTTGATTCATTTATCACCCATGACGAATCTGCTTTTAAACAGAGGCATTATTCCTCTTCTTCACTGTAACATTTGAGAAATGAAAGATTGTGGAATGGAAGAGAAGTTTGTCAAAATGTTTTGTAAGTTTAGCGCAGTGGTTCTCAAACTTTTTCGTTGTAAGGCCCCCTCTGTGTAGAGTGCATCGCTTTGTAATAAACCCCCCAAATAAAGACTTATAATCTTAAACTTAGAATTTGAATTGAACCAAAAACATATTCCATTATACAATGCTGGAACATCAATTCTTTTGGTTTTATTTTTCTAATGTTTGATTGCATAAAATTTTAGATTTTATAAACCACAAAATCTCTGGGCCCCCCTAGATCCATCTCGGGCCCCCCTGGGAGCGTCGGCCCCCAGTTTGAGAACCACTGGTTTAGAGTCATCTTGCAATATATGCTCCTCCAGAAAGTCTCTTGATGTTTCTACTTCAGTGATGTTGGATAGATGACAATATGTTGAGATGTGAACGTGCTGTGGATTGGATGTGGGTCTGAAATGTGGGGCGGAGGCACATTGTTTCTTAGTTTTGTTTTAGTTGAGAGACTGATTGCTCTTTGGGAAGGGCAGGTTTCTTCCTTCCTGATGTGGCGTGTCATGTCCTCTTCGTGTTGGGTTTTGGATTAGTTCGCACTGCTGACTGAACACAGTCTGAAACATGTAGATTCTTTAATGATTTTAATAACAGTGTGGTTTTGTTTAGCCCCGCTGCAGTCTGTCAGTAAACACACACACAATAATTAAACACATCAGCATTTACTGCAGAGCGACATATATGTGAAATTTCAAAATATAAACAATGAAGATCTGCTGTGGGTGTGGCAGTGTAATCGTCATGGCAACACAATGTAACCTTTTACTAGAAATGTAACATGTCAATGTAGCAATGTAACAAAATTGCTTGTATAGACGGTTTCATCGGACGCACGCTTCTGGCCCGAAGTCAACTTCCAGTCTGGCTAGTGACTAATATAACTATTTATATTTTATGTTTATATTCATTTATATATTATTGTATAATCATTTCATTTAATAAACAATTTGTTTAATGGGTCCTGCAGTTCGGTCGCATTTATAGAAAGCGTATGGGACACTGACATCTAGTGGTTGAGCTTGGTATCGCAGTCTGAAATCATAATATTGGAGAGACAAGTTCCGCCAAGTGACGCTTCTTCTCGGTTTCCTTTGATTGTGATCAGAAATAATCTCCAGGAACTCTGTTGTTTGTGAATGTGTACCAGAAGTTACGTTCCGGCATATGCACATTTGTTTTTTATGTTGCTTTGAAACCGTCTATATGAAATAACCATGTGGTAGTTCATTTTTTGGGATAATCTAATGTTTTAAAACCTTTTCAAATAAAACAAAATGAAGTTTCTTGTGTTTTGAGATTGTTGTGGAAACAGAATCACAGTTCTTCTGAATGTGCGTGTTGTGGGTTTTTAATCGCGAGAAATAAAAGAGGAGAAATTAAATTAGAAGGTTTTTTATTTTATTTTCACTTAATTATTCAAGTTCCCTCATGATTCCTGTCCCACCGATATGGTCTTAAGTAGCATCAAAATACAAAACCAAAACTGAGTCACACAAGCCTTACAGATGAGACCCAATGCTGCTTTCTGATTGGCTAAGAAAGCGACAGTGTAGTGATGTCACAGACACAATGCACTTACGTGTTACAGGTTTTATGAGTGATGTTTTTATCTGTGTCGTGTGCAGTTATTTCACATGTCATTGTTTCTGAATCATGTTTGAATTGCTTTATATTCAGTTTTGCGTTTGCTTAGTTTTGTATGTGCAGCATGTTCAGTGAATACGTGGTGAATGTGTTTTGTCCAGCTGTAGTGCAGTGGAGGTGAATTGGGAGGATTGGTCATTCTGTGGTGCTTCTCTGGCCCTGTCAACTCTTATTATGGGCTGGACGCTACGCTACACACGCTAGTGGCCAATATTCTCTCTCTCTCTTCTCTGGGACGTCGGTCTCATGCACACTAATGAGGGCTGGAGGCACAATGGCATGAAGCTCAGATTAGCAGCGACACAGAAAGTGCAAAGCGGTGTTCAGACTGTATGGTTTAATTTTATTCTTCTGATCCATAGGGACTGTGCTGGGTTTACATACAACACACCAGTCCTTTATAATACAAATAAACACAATTCTTTTATAAGGTTTTCTTCATAGTTTGTTTGCAGTCTTGGTAAAGCTCAGTCAGAGGCATGTGTCAAGAATCTTTGTCTGCATTGCCACTATAAATCTTTTGCATTGCACAGAAAAAAAACATTTCTAATAAAACATTTTAAAGTTATTTTCCTACTATGGGAGTCATTGGTGGGCAAAATCTGTCTGGTTATAAGCGTTCTTCCAAATATCTTCCTCTGCGTTCATCAGAACAGAGACATTTATACAGATGTGGAACAACTGGAAGGTCATTAAATGATGACAGAATTTTCATTTTTGGGGGGAACTGTCCCTTTAAGAAACACATCAGTGATAATAACCCTACGAAGGATTTTTTGATCACAGGTTGGAGTGTGTGAGGCATCATTCAGGTATGTTCACAGATTCAGCTCTTATCAGCTAAGAGCGGTAAATAAAAGAAACAGAGAATGTTGTTATATAACATACGGAGATGTCACACTTCATGATGTTTTCAGGGTTATTTGGGCAGCTTTGGCACACAGTCCAAGCACCAGCATGTTTTCTTTGCTTTTCCATGGCACTAAAGTGTTCTTTAAGGTTTTATTTTTAGTAATCAAATCAGATGCGGTTACGTAATGTCAGTATGGGAAAGTCATCCGTCAGACCGTTGGAGTGTTTCAGAGGAAAAACATTTGTGGGAAACTGAGGAGTATTTTAGTAGTGAGGTTAGGTGCGTAAGCAGCGTTGCAAGGCATTATGGGTGCGTTCCCAATATAAGGCCGGCGCCAAAAGCCCAAATTTATCGTCTGGAGATGTGGTGCAATCCCACAATGCATTGCGATGAAACGTCCAAACAAGATGAAGCAAGTGAAACGTTGTTTTGCATGATTGTTGTGTGTGTTTTTTATTTTATTCTTAAAGTAATTTTGTGAGACACACATTGTCTATCGAGAGTTATTCTCCGACGATGTTCTGTGGGAGACTTCTGCTTTTTCGGTGCCAGTGATGATTCCTGAATGTAGCTTGTTCTGTTGTCATGGCTGTTGTAGCCTTTAACTCCAGACTCAAAACACCAGCGACACACTCGATGAGTAAAGACATCAGTTCATCTCTGTGTTTATGACCTGAACATAGTGTTCAAGTTAAAATGACAAACTAGATTTGGGAAGTTGACAGGCGTTTAAGCTCAAATCGGTTGAGCAAAGTGATGTGTTAGTTACCGAGAGAGCTGGGACGCATCGTTTCTCAGTTTTTCTAAACTGTAAGTTGTGTGATGAAGTGATAAATGAATGACACCTGATGTCTTGTTTTCTCTGTTTCTCCATGTGTCCTGGTCTCGGTGTGGCGCTCACATCTCTTCACACACAGAAAACAGCCAAAGGTAAGAGACACGTCTTTATTGTTTTCTATGTGGGTAGTTGACTAATAAACCGTACCATGTGTCCTATGATGTGCCCCTGCAAAAATTCGATGTTTCGAGGGGGGTTAACGTTTTTAATTAAAGATTACAAGTGCAAATGAATAAAAAAAAAATGATGTGCACGGATAAATCATTTAAAATGAAATCCACACCACTGTGTTGATCAATTTGAATTGGCATTTTTAATTGCATGCTTTTAAGTCCCCGTGAACCGGAAGTTGCGATCGTTTTTACTTCCGTATTTTGACGCATTTCCGAGTGAAATGGAATTTCTAATGAGAAAACAGTGGGCGTGGCCTACGTCTTTCTCTGCTATTTGATTGGAACAGCTGTTGCATATTGAAATGAAGCTGGCAGCAGACTGACAGTTGAAGGGGAGGAGTTAACGGTTGCTCCGCCCAAGCCGTCTAACATACGTCATCTAAGGTGGATAGTCACTACAGGACTGAAGTGCATTTACAGATTTTAACTAAAGATTATGAGGGCTCACAAATTTTAAAAAGAGAATGAAAAAATAGGCATTAGCATTTTTAATTCACTGGGACTTTACATTTCTGTTAAGCTCAAAGTGTTTCCACGGTGTCTAGAAAAGATGCATTCGCACACGCAGACACGTGTTGTGTGTGAGACGTGTACAGATGCACACACAGAAGCCAGTGTACATTCACTCAAAGCTGTATTGTTGCCTCTCTCTCTCTCCTCTGGCTCGTGGACGAGAGACGGCCTTTGGAGACTATAGCTCAGACTAATTCTGAAACACTAGCGGGGGTCCGGGACTCTGGGGTCCCCAACATCCCTGCGGTCACCCGAGCAGAAGAGTCAGAGGCCATGACTGAAAAGAGTTTCTCACATTCCACCGGTTAACAGAGAGAAGAAAATCACCACAAATACAAATACAGACACGCTGACAAATTTCACTTTTGTAATAGTTTTCTTTGATTGCCATAGCTATTACTTGTCTCGATATGATCTCAAACATTTCTCATCCAATTTACCCAAATCCAGATTCTTTATTCATTTTACACCTCCACACGCGTCATGTGTTTCAACTATCACACTCATTTCTCTCTCTGTTTTAACATCTGAGACTGAGTTGATGCTTAAATGAAATCTCAACAGAAACCTTTAAAAGGGCAACATCTGAGCAAAAACATATTTGTGTGTCATTATAGTTTTTTTGTCTTTGCTGTTGTGCACAGCTCGAGGAGTCCGCACCCATCGGACTTGAAACCGTGTTGCATTTCTTTGTCAGGAACTCATTTTTGAACCAATAGCAATGTAGTGTGACCGAGCTCTTCAAACACGTTCAGTGAGTCATCTCTTAATAATGTTGTCCAAACAAATCTCTGTGCGTGATTTAATTTTTCCATTCATTTTAACATGTTTTGTTTTAGTACTGTTGATCTACATTTTGGATTTGCGTGTTTTAAAAAAAAGCGTTTGCTCAACATCGCCGGCCCATATGAAACCTAGAGAATGGGTTTTCTTAATTCATCTATTTTACATCACACTGGTGTGTAGTCCTCGTGTGTGTTTACAGTGAATTGAACAACTGACTCGCTCGGCGTTCGTCATCAGAACATTTGGGTCAGCCGAACGGCTCCGTCTGTTGCCCGGCGATCTCCGGAGACCACGAGAAAATGTGCTTATAAAATATCTCTTCATTACTGCCGCCTGCTCAACAGAAAAAACTGAAATTGATTTCATGAACGCCTGATAATAACAGATGATGAACATCCAGTTGAACATCTGTGTTTTCCTCTGAAGATTGTTTAGTTTGTGATGTGAGAGAAGAGGAAACGCTCTGGAGCTGCTCTGTATCTCTCTGTCAGATGCTGTTGCTCCGGGATCCGGCCTCTCCAAAAGCAGGAATTTACACGGATCTCTCCAGATTTATGTTTTCTTATTAACTGCGTCTGAACAAAAGACTTAAAGAGTGAGAATCATTCAATGCTCAGACGCTGCTCTTTCCCAGCTCAGGAGACCTTTCGGAGATCTCAGTTATGTTTGTTTGGGTGTCACTTTTGTCTCGCATCTTTCTTCTAAAACGATTTTATAGGATGAATAAAAATAAGCCTGTCGGCATACAGCATAGATTACAGGCATCAAATCATTTCATCGGGAAAGAGCTTGATGAGAAATCATCTCATTGAGACCTGGTTTGAGATCGTGTAACTCTTAAGATGTGTTCTCCATTTAATCTCGTTGCTGTCTGTGTTATTTCAAAAAGGATTTTAACATTGAAACAATTTTGATTTCTTGTTTCACCTGAGTGTCTGTGAGTAACAGGCCGAGTCTCTGTCTCAGTTGAAGGATTTTCTCCGGGTTTAAAACAAGCAGAATCATGTTTTGTCTGTCTGCCAAACTACACCACATTAATTCTTGTGTTGTCTGTGAGTCTCTGGTGGACCGGCGGCGGGAGACTCGTGTCAGAACATGTCAGAACTCTTTTGTGTTGGTGTCTGCAGGTGTTCGCCTTCGATCACTGCTTCTGGTCCATGGATGAGTCCAACGTCCCGAAACATGCCGGTGAGTCACAGACACAATGCCTCTCTCCTCACTGTGCTGAATAAAATCACATCACCCTGATTATTATGCATTATATTTGATATTGTGAGACCGAGAGCTCAGGAAATGACACGGGTGTCTGAATGTGCCGTTCATGAGCGTGAGATGGAAACAGCTGACATCATCAGATCCGTCGTTGTCCAGCATTGTTGTGATCACGCAATTTATCAAATAAAATGAACAAAATGTACTTTCATTTTTACTGTTTCTTTATGAAGTTTAACGTGCTGAATATGAAAATCACATCAATTTTTTTTCTACGCTAAATTATTGATACGCTTGTATAGGTATGGCTTGAGATTCTGGCCCAGAATGTAGCGCATAATTAAACAGGATTTACAGCGTAACTAATGGTAACAATAATGTACCTCTGAAGTACATATCTGTAGGGAAAGGGGAACAATACGCAAAGTTTGGGGAATAAAGGAGTGAGAGCAAGGAAAACTAAAAATATGTTTATGCATGCCATATAAACATCCAAATCTAACCGCTCTTGAAATACTTGATTAAAGTCTCAAAAGATCAACATTGACTTGCACATCTTACACATTAAAACTCATCGGAATAACTCGTAATTAAAATAAATTATTTGTGACCAACAATCCTGAAAATCAATCAAATAATACTAAAGTAAAACTCAGCGTGCTTCATTCGTGCTGTTTTACCTGCGCAAAATCTGAACGCATCATTTCCCCTTATTTCATGTTTGCTATACAAATAAAATAAGAACCCCGTTCTTAATTCATATCCACAGAAGATTATTTATGGATACATTGCGATTACAAAAATGTAGCATATGTTCATGCTAGGACTGTTGCATAGCAGACTGAGGTCATGCACACCACGTTACATTAAAATACTTCCCCTTAGTTTTAAAATACTTACAGTATAAATATTTTTTTGAATTCTTTAATCCAACTATTTGTTTCTCTGTGTCATCAGTGTACAGACAGACTCAAACTAAGCCTGCTGTTTTTATCTTTAGGTGATAGTTCATGACTGTTGGCCAACATAAATCTTGACAATCATCTGCATGTTCTTACATGGATCATTTTGTTCTGTGTCTCTCATCTGTCATACTTACAGTCATACACAAACATCTGCTCGTAAAGCCCATAATGGAGTGTCAGATATCATCATAATGATAATTAAAGTCTTTAAGGAAAGTTGATTTGCAGTTTACAGATTATAAACAGGAGATTCAAATGTAATTGCCTGCTGATTCACAAAGTGCCAACTCTAAATGTCATGTTGTGGGTTATTTCAAATAAATATGAGCGATATGAGTGAATTGTGGCATAAGATACATATGCAAAGGACATATTTCATGCTGGATAGAGTAGATATACTGCTCTCTCTCTCTCTTCAGTACAGGTACAGTATTGGTCGGCTTGCCAACTTTGTCATGCGGGACAAAATTTGACCCGTGCAGCAGTGCTAATAAGCATATTTGTGACATCATGGCGTCGTTTACTCTGTGAACGGTTACATACATTACTTTACAGTATTTTAATATTTTGATATAACTTAGTGCACAATAAAGCCGTTCTCATTTACACAATATGTCTTAAGGGTACAATAATGTAACCAAAAACAACATTTTAAGACTTGTACACGCTGGGACGATAATCGTACGCGCTTATCGCCAGACGTTTTTTAACGTTCATACGCAAGCGATTATTACTGGTGAAGAACTGAGTGAACGTGCAAATTCACTCCCTGACGTAGATAAATTTTAATGCCCTATTGTAATTGTATCTGAAGCAAAATAATAAATAAAAAGTCTGTTTTGTGCTTGAGCGCCACCAAGTGGTGTTTGACTGTAACTTCAGCAGCTCCAGACAAGTGAACAAAGCACCAATTTTTTAACGTGGCGCCATTTGTGTGGCATTAAACATCCATGATGAACGCACGCCATTAACGTCCCGGTGTGAAGGTTACCACCCCAGCGACAGAAAGGTACAATATTAACCCAGCTTTCCTGTAGCTCAGTGATGAGAGCATTGTGTTGACAACGCAAGGTTGTGGGTTGGATCCCAGGGGATTGCAAATACCTATGTATAAATGTATAGGATAATGCAATGTAAGTCGCTTTGGATAAAAGCGTCTGGCAAATGCATAAATGTAAATGTAACCCTTGTATGGTGTTCATGTTTTGTTATGGCGATACATACAATTTATGTAAATTTCCTTTTTTGGGGAAATCATTTTTATGTTGAAAAAATTAGCATGTCTGAAAAACATTAAATAAATTTTTTTAGTAAACATTTAAAGTAGGTCGGGTTTTTCTGACAGTGAATAAGAGGATGTATTGTGTCCTGTCCATTTACTCACTTCTCAAACTTGATTTCTTACAGCTGAGCTGTGACAAACACCCTGCATGTGTCAAATATCACACCGCTGTTCAAATGAACCATACATTAATATTTTCTGTCATTTTTTCCTTGATTTGACAGTGTATTCTTCCTCATACGGTTTTGTGGTAAGACAGAGAGAAACGCAGATGCGATGGGTCGTGATGTAGTCGAGGTGCATGTGTGTCGTAAGGTTGTGATGGTCACGGTTGTGTTTATTTGTTTCACAGGTCAGGAGGTTGTGTTCAAGTGCCTTGGGGAGGGAATACTTGAAAATGCATTTCAAGGATACAACGCCTGCATTTTTGCCTATGGACAAACAGGTACAATCATTAACATTCAACAAACATCAAAACATCTCAATGACCCTGAAACCAGAATATAACGATGTGTTTTTGTCTTGATTTTGGATGTTATTTATAATATTACTGGTTACAGATTCACAGTATTATCTGTTAAATATGTATAATGTCTAAAAGGAAAGTACAGAGATAGAGACATTGATCGTTAGAAGATATTTTGAAGAATGTTGATAATCAAACAACTCCGAACACCATTGACTTTTCTCAAAATAGCTTCTGTTGTGTTTTGAATAAATGATGTCAGAATGTTTCCCTCACGTCGCGCCCTGACCTGCGCCAACACGTCTGCCGGCTGTGATAACATCATAACATGTCTTGGTGTCTTTGAAATGTTCTGTTGGTGGTCCGACAGGCTCTGGGAAATCGTTCTCGATGATGGGGAGCGGCGACCAGCCGGGACTGATCCCGAGACTGTGCTGCTGTCTGTTTGAGAGAGTGTCCAGAGATCAGAGCGAAGGTCACTCCTTCAAGGTGGAGGTCTCGTTCATGGAGATCTACAACGAGAAAGTCCGAGATCTGCTGGATCCCAAAGGGTGAGAAGAGAGATCCCAAAACATCTTGCACGCCTAAACGTCATTGCATTAACTCTAACTTGAGTTTGGCCACTTTTACTTTCTTCTGATGTTCAGACCTACTGTAAGAACCCGTGAGATGCATGTGTCTTTTGATGAAATGTCTCTTACTTTGATATTGTATCAGAGGCATTTTTAGGTGAGGTGGAGGTGAATCTGTTTTTGGGCCGCTCTACACGAATGAGTCATGAAATATTGCCTGTGATCTTCCGTCTCTATTTCACCGTTTTCTCTCATCACTCTGTGTGTTTTGGCCATCGTACGACAGACGCTCTGGTTACGGAGAACTCAGAACTTTATTTGACCCGTCTGTCTGCTCTCATCTGGACGCTGATGTGTTTGGCGTGTGTTCACTATCAGGGAAGGCCCTGTAGCAGGCCGATGCTGAGAAGAAACAGGTTGTTTAACGCTCTCTATGGGTTTACCGCTGTACTGACGCTTGGAGAGTCGATAAACCTGAAAGCAGAAATTCTAATCCTTACGTAGATACTAAACTTGAGAGGGTGATTCCCAAAGAGAAGACAGCAGCGAGTGAAGTGTGTAGTCGTGTTTCCGGCCACTTTTGTTCACGATTTTGCTGACAAAAATAAAGTTTTGATATATTCACGGTGGGAAATATCTTCATGGAACATGATCTTTACTTCATATCCTCACGATTTTTGGAATAAAAGAAATATGTATAATTTTGACCCTTACAATGTTTTGTTGCTATTTCTACAAGCCTCTCCAGGGTCACATATGTCTGCTGAACTTTAGTTTATATTTTATAGATTAAATATATCCATTTATTGTTTGAAATCAAATTCTTGATATTGTATCTGTTTCTTCTGTACAGGAGCAGACAGTCGCTGAAGGTACGAGAACATAAAGTGTTGGGTCCGTATGTGGACGGTCTGTCTCAGCTGGCTGTGACAAGTTTCGAGGTGAATATTCAGATCTTGCTCTCTCGTGTCTCAGGATCTTTAGGCAAGAGAAAAGTAAAGGAAGAATACAGAGATGTGAAATGAATGTGGACGGATCAGATCAGATTATTTGATTCACATTGTTGATCAGAGTTTGCTCTCTGTGTGAATCTGAGCACAGTTTGAGATGTTGTCGAGATCTCTTCTGAGAATCTCTTTACATCTCTGTTCAAATTCACTGCGATGTGAGATCTTATAATGGACACAAGAAAAGGTCACAGATTCTCACAATGATGGTGCGAGATGTCGTTTCTCTCTCTGACAGGACATTGAGTCTCTGATGTCCGAGGGAAATAAATCCCGTACAGTAGCCGCTACAAACATGAATGAGGAGAGCAGTCGGTCACATGGGGTCTTCAGTGTCATCCTCACACAGACGCTGTATGATGTGCAGTCTGGGGTCAGTCGTGTGTTTACAACAACACTCTCGCTGCTGTTGGTTAAAGATGTCACTGTTGTGATGTAATATCTTCTGTGTGTGTGTGTGATGGGATGCAGAACTCCGGTGAGAAGGTGAGTAAGATCAGTCTGGTGGATCTGGCCGGAAGTGAACGTGTGTCTAAGACCGGCGCTGCAGGAGAGAGACTGAAGGAGGGAAGCAACATCAACAAGTGAGAATACTCTTGAACTCTAGAGAAGAACTTGATAGATGTTAACTTACAACTGGATAAGTGGTTGTCAGCGAACGTTCAAGCGAAACATTTAATTTTACCGAAAAATAACTTTGATTTGTTTTCTCCGCGTTCGCGCGCCGTCCGCATGACCCAACCACCCATCCATCCACCCAACCACCCACCCAAACTCCCACCCATCCATCCACCGACCCATCCACCCAATCGCAACCCAACCACCCATCCACCAGCTCTCAGCTCTTGGTTGGTGTTGTTTCTCTCATTAGTTGTGTTGTTGTGTTGTGTCTCTTCAGGTCGCTGACCACACTGGGTTGTGTGATCTCTGCTCTGGCCGATCAGTCTGCAGGGAAGAGCAAAAACAAGTTTGTGCCGTACAGAGACTCAGTGTTGACGTGGCTGCTCAAGGTACCGAGACGCGCGTCAGGTCTCATTCAGAAATCACACACAAACTGTGTGAACACAAAAACGGCATCACAGCTTTAATCGGCTGAGAGTTTGTGGTTTGTCGTGTTTCAGGACAATCTCGGTGGCAACAGTAAAACAGCGATGATCGCCACCATCAGCCCAGCCGCCGACAACTACGAAGAGACGCTGTCCACGCTGCGCTACGCCGACCGGGCAAAGAGAATCGTCAACCACGCTGTGGTCAACGAAGATCCCAACGCCCGCATCATCCGAGAACTCCGAGAGGAGGTGGAGAAACTGAGGGTGCAGCTCTCTCAGGCCGAGGTGAGATGAGAAAATATTTCCTCAGAAGCCACAAGCGTTGAACTCGTGTTACAGCGCATCTGACGAGGACTGTGTTGCATCTGTCAGTCTCTTAAAGCTCCAGAGCTCCAGGAAAAACTGCAGGAGTCGGAGAAACTCATTCAGGAGATGACGGTCACCTGGGAGGAGAAACTCAGAAAGACTGAGGAGATCGCACAGGTCTCAAACACACGCATACACACACATGTAACAAAGGGTTTAGTTTTCCATGTGGGACGATACTACCCATCTGAACTTCATACACTACATGGTTGAGTGCATAATGCATAGTTTAAGGGCATAGTGTGTAGTATGTCAAAAACCCTTAATACACTCTGGCTGTGTCTGAATTCGCCCCCTATCTCCTATCTAGTGCACTATATTGGGTGTCCGCCATTTTGTAGTGTTGTCTGAATTCTGAGTAAACAACTCATTCCTTATATTTGTTCACTACTTTTTACCGACAATGCAATCTGATTTTGATTGTACGTCCGACGTATGTCATATTTAGTAATTTTAATAAAGGTAATAAATGTAATAGTAAATAAACGTGGCAAACATTTGTTTTGTTCTCTTTATTAAAAGCTAATACAATAAACGTGACAAATAATGTAAAAATGAACTTTACCATGTTATCCCAGAGGATTGCACATAGTCAGAAACAAATGTATAATACAATTCAATGTCGCTGTGGATAAAAGCCACTGCCAAATGCATACATGTAAATGTATATAGTGGAATATTTAGCGTTCGCTATATAGGGAATAGTGAATGAGTGCACAAGTGAGCGAATTCAGACGCAGCTTATGCAAGCGTGTACGTGTGTTTATAGTTTGTGTATATAAATGTCATTGCAAGATGTCATTATTTTTGGTAAACGCCGCCTTTAGAATAACCCGTTTTCAAAAGTTTGCGTTCAAAAAACGCTGTTGTCGACGAACAGCCAAAACACATAGAGTTTCTGGTTTTAGTTAAACACAGTCTCTCAGGATCAACATTTCTTTTTTAAATGAATGTCATTGGTGTGTGCAGGAGCGTCAGAAGCAGCTGGAGAGCATGGGCATCTCTCTGGAGTCTTCAGGAATCAAGGTTGGAGACGACAAGTGTTTCCTGGTCAATCTAAACGCTGATCCGGCTCTAAATGAACTGCTGGTTTATTATCTGAAGGTACATTCATCTGTCATCATTAACATCATACATGAGTTAGGTTGAATCGACACGATTAAAGGCCCGTTCAAACCAAGAACGATACGGGAGAAGCATTACTCTGTTGAGTTGTGTCAAGATTCAAACGAATCGCTCGGATGAATCATTCAGGTTTGTGAACGAGTCCTACTGATTAATTCAGTAAATTCATCATTCATTTAACTTCATTCAAACTGAACGTCTTTAGATGTGAGCAGTGCTGGTTGGCGGTCTGTGAATCAGCCGCAGGGCTCCTGAACACCAGACAACAGCTCTTTGTTTGTCTCCTCCGGTCGGCTGGCATGCGGATGTGACATTAGCATGTTAATGTGAGGGGAACGGGGGGCGTCTGTGGGCCGTGAAGATGTTTGTTTAACTGAGCCCACACGTATGATAACAAGCACATTCTCCTCCTTCTCTATTATTACTGTCAGCTGATGTGCGTGTAGATTGAGATCAGCTGAAGATCTGGGGGCGGCAATACAGAAAAGTCATCTTAGAAAAATAAATATTTCATGGCAAGTGAAATCACTTTATGGTGCTTTTTTCACATGAGATGAAAACAACAGACGGCGTTTATTCTCAAAACCGTGACTGGAACTTTACTATGGAGGACCAAACTTGCAATAATTAAAAATACATACATAAAAAATACATTTTATATTACTACAAAAAATATATGATTACACAGATATTTTTGCATAAATTAAGCTATAATAAATATAAAAATACATATTTTTTTCTATTTATAATGTTTTATGTATAGGGAAAATGGAAAGAATCAAAATATGTACAGAAAAAATGTATGTTACATGTTGTATTTTTATCCTTTATGTACTTTGTATATATAATATGTAGGGATGTAACGATTCACTCTGATCACGATGCTGATCTCACGATACGATTCATTCACGATTTATTTTTATAAAAGGACTTGAGACAAATTGGAAATGAACAACTGCCCCTTTTATTATTCTCAAACGCTGCACATTTCTTGGTAAAATACAAATATTTTTTATGCCAAATAAAAAAACTAAACTGCAATTTTAAAACAAATTCCAAATCAAATAAAAAAATGAATAATACAAAAGTCTCTTCAAGATTTCTTGTAATATTTTAACATTTCAGGAATATCAGCATATCCACGTTTTCCAAGTTTGCAGTAAACGCAGCGGCCCCTGCTGTTCAAAACATGTAATGTCATTCAAATAACATCTCAACCGGCTTGAATCGTCACATATTATCATGGATTTTCACCGGCTCACAGTTATCGTTACATCCCTAATTAGATGCAGTATTTGTCATCTATACATAACACAAGGTTAAAGCAAAACAACCTAGATTACATTTAATTACCATGCATTGTATTTGTTCAGTCAAGTCATTTTTCAGTCATTTATTTGTTTGGTTTTTTATCCTTTATTTCATATATTTAAATTGTTTGTATTTTTTTCAGGATAACATTTAATTTACATTTAAATTCACCCGAAGTAGGAAAAGACAAGTTTTGAGTCGACCACAGTGTGGTTAGTTGAGTGATGTGTTATATGTTCTCGTGTTGAATAGGATCACACGCGTGTGGGTGCGGACACGTCTCAGGACATTCAGCTCTTCGGTATCGGGATTCAGTCTGAACATTCAGTGATTGAGATCTCGTCTGACGGAGACATCGCTCTCACACCAGTAAACAACGCCAGGTAAGCAACACCTGTCCAGAACACATCCAACTCAAAATTCTCATTCATCTCCGAGCTGGTTAGTTGGTTTAGAGCTAAACGTTTTTAAATGAGAAAAAACTTTCTTCATTTTAATGGTATTCGATGGTTAAGGTCTTAAAAGCTAACCAGAACTCAAACTACGATGCAATTAAGTTTATGATGATGGTTATTAAAAAGCGTTCTGTCCCCGTGTTGTCGCAGAACTTGTGTAAACGGCACAATGATCTACTCCAGAGTTCATCTGTGGCACGGAGATCGAATCCTGTGGGGAAACAACCACTTCTTCAGGTAAGACACACACTCCGTGAACACGATCACGCGTGTCGTCATAGTAACACTCATCAGAGTCGTCCTACTGCCCTCAGGATCAACCTGCCCAAACGCAAGAGACGTGAGCGTTTGAAGGAGATGGAGAGAGACTCGCCCCGCGAGAGCTTCGTGGAGGTGGACGTGGAGACGGCCAGCGAGGCTTCCTCTGAGCAGGACTACAGCTATGAGTTCGCTCAGATGGAGGTCATGATGAAGACTCTAGGGAGCAACGGTACGGCCGTGACCTTTGACCTGACACGCTGTAGCGCGTGATTCACAGGCCTGATGTTGTGTTCCTGTGCTCAGACCCCATGCAGAACGTGGTGCAGGTTCTGGAGAAGCAGTATCTGGAGGAGAAGCGTTTGGCTCTGGAGGAGCAGCGGCTCGTGTACGAGCGTGAGCTGAACTCTCTGAGACAGCAGCTGTCACCGGAGAAGATCACGCAGCACCAGCGCAGCGGCAGCGACCGTCTGCCTCTCCCCACACACAACACGCACAACAGAGTCAGACTGTGGACGGACGAGAGGTGAAAGGCGTCCTTCTCCACACGTCTCTGCTGCCCATGCGTTTATTCAGACACATGAACGTGTGTCTGTCTGTGTGTTTCAGGGACGAGTTGTTTCGTCAGAGTCTCTCTCGACTCCGCGAGCAGGTGGTGAGAGCAAACGCTTTAGTGCGAGAGGCCAACTTTCTGTCGGACGATATGAAGAAACTCACCGACTATCAGGTGACCCTCCAGATACCTGCTGCCAACCTCAGTGCCAACCGCAAGGTGAGAGCCATATACACACACACGAGTGACATCACATCCTGCCGGGTCACATGATCACTGTTGATGTCATCTTGTAGATAGAGAGTGCGTGCTTGTGTGTTTATGATCCAAGGAATCTTTTCCTCTGTTAAAAATTGTGTTTTGATTAGGGCGGTCAAGCGATTAAGCGCGATTAATCACATCCAGAATAAAAGTTGTACTTTATTCTTAAAATGAATAAATTTTATGTCTCAAACCACTATAGATACATGTTCATATTTCCTAAATATCTATACGTGTATGTGTTTGTAAATACAAAATGAATATGCACAGTACACAGACGTTTATTCTGGATGCGATTAATCGCGATTAATCGCTGAACAGCCTCTAGAGTTGATCTTCTGGCTAATGTTGAATTGATGTTGTTCATCACACCCAGCGTGGAGCGATTGTGAGTGAACCTGCTATCCAGGTGCGGCGTAAGGGCAAGGGAACACAAGTGTGGACCATCGAGAAATTAGAGAACAAGTTAGTGGACATGAGAGAACACTACAGAGACTGGAGAGAGAACACACAAGAAGTGGTGAGTCACATCAGAGTCTTTGAGTTTTATTTCAGAGGTCACAGCGGTGACCCCAAAGCTGCATCAGAAGTGTGTCTCTACCTTCACAGATTTTATTGCAAAATTCAATGTATGTCAGGGACGACTTTTGTTTTCGACGCAACCTTTTTACAGTTCTTGTACAATTATGTGGTGCATATCATTGTGGTAATATTTTATTTTCATGTAGCATCAGTGTTTTATTGTATATTAAGCTCAAGTACATTTCGAGTTTACGATATTACGATATATTGCAAATACACAAAAACAACATATTTTCACATATTTAAAAAAATATTCCTAGAAATGTCTGTGGCACAGGGAAGGTGGGATAAAGCGATGATGGGCGACTACATCTGGAACTTGATTCGTGAGGACAGTATTAGTCATAGACAAAAACCATCAAATGTACACTTCTGAAGTGTTACGTTAAACTGTTGTTTTGAGCTCAGTGTAATGCCGGTACCTTGTCATTTCTGCGTATGAGTAATAATACCGTAATGTTTAAAAGTGTCAAAATATTTTTTAGTTTTTTGTGAGTACCGTCGATGGTAAAAAGAAAGTCATGTGATTTTTTCATAAAGAAACAGTAAAAATGTAAGTGATTTTGTTGAATAAACTTTAAAACAAGTAAATGTACGTATCTGTTATTTTGTACGTATCTCCTTATAGATTTATTACTACAAATACTACATATCACTACATATAACTCACCTTTGTGTTCCAGTTAAAGTTCAAACTACTATTAATTAAAGTTATAGTTGTACAATAAAACTAAATGCATAAAAAACAAATTAAAAATAAATAAACCTGATTTTCAACAGACGGTTTTTTATCAGAACATGTTCAAACTTTTCAAGTTAGATAATTGACCCTCTCCTTTGTTTTGTGATTGGTTTAGCTGGTTTTGTTTGACTTTTTCCAGGTGAACATACTGCATAATAAATCAGGAGATCCGTTCTATGAAGCTCAGGAGAATCATAATCTCATCGGTGTAGCTAATGTCTTCCTGGAGTGTCTCTTTCACGACATCAAGCTTCAGTATGCTGTTCCCATCATCAGCCAGCAGGGGGAGGTGAGAGCGTCTCTACATCTGTCTGTCGATCCGTCCGTCGGACTGCGGTTTATCACAGCCGTGTCTCTCCTCCCGCAGGTCGCAGGACGTCTGCACGTGGAGCTTCTGCGGGTGAGCGGAGCCGTACCCGAGCGTCCGGCGGCCGGAGACGATTCATCGGAGAACTCCAGCGAGAGCGGCGGCTGTGACATCATGGACAATAATGGAGAGATTATTCATATGGCCAAGAAGCTCGCCTGCAGGGTAAACGCGACCACGGACGTTGACTGCCACAGTTTTTTATTTGATTCGGTCTTTTATAGAAAATATCAGTATGCGAAGGATTTAACCCCGCTCATGTTTTCTGTTGTCCTCCGTCAGGTGAGGATCAGAGAGGCGACCGGTCTGCCTTTAAACCTGTCCAACTTCGTATTCTGTCAATATATGTTCTGGGAGCAGCCAGAGCCCACTGTAGCCCCGCCCATGGTCAGCCCGGACACGCCCTCTCCTCGGACCCCTGACGCTGAGTTCACCGTGCGCTTTGATCACTGCAGGGTAAAAAAACATTAACACAAACATCACCTTGGTGCGTCTCACCGTCCGCCTGTAATGTTTAAACATTTAGGATTAGTGAACAAACGGTGGGAATTAAACCTGAGCGTGAGACTCATCCCACAGCGTTTGTGGAAAAAATCATCGAACCCACCAATCGTGTCCCAGAAAATGTCTGATGTGGTCTGGTTGTGTGCAGGATTTTGTTGTTTACGTGACGGAGGAGTTTCTGGAGTTTATCTCCGAGGGAGCTCTGGCGATAGAGGTGTGGGGTCATCGGTTCGCAGGGAACGGACGCTCGCTGTGGGAACTGGACGCGCTGCAGGCCAAGACACAGACGCTCAGAGACAGGTGACATGACCCTCATCACTTCGTATTCCTACAGTACGTGTGTATACTACAGCATGATAACTGTGTGCGTGTCGCCTGACAGGTGGAGTGAAGTGTCTCGCAGTGTTGAAACCTGGGTCTCCGTACAGGAGCTGAACGAACAGGGCGAGTATTCATCTGTAGAGCTGCACCAGAATAAAGACACCAGCACTGGAGGCGTGTTTCAACTGAGACAGGTGCGACACGCCGCCCTCTTCCAATCAAATATCAGAATGAAAACATGCCTTATCCAATCAGATGTCATAATCAAAACATGCCTCATCCAATCAGATGTCATAATCAAAACATGCCTCATCCAATCAGATGTCAGAATGAAAACATGCCTCATCCAATCAGATGTCAGAATGAAAACATGCCTCATCCAATCAGATGAGAATGAAAACATGCCTCATCCAATCAGATGTCATAATCAAAACATGCCTCATCCAATCAGATGTCAGAATGAAAACTTGCCTCGTCCAATCAAATATCAGAATGAAAACATGCCTCATCCAATCAGATGTCAGAATGAAAACATGCCTCGTCCAATCAAATATCAGAATTAAAACATGCCTCATCCAATCAGAATTGAAACATGCCTCATCCAATCAGATACCAGAATTAAAACATGCCTCATCCAATCAAATATCAGAATGAAAACATGCCTCATCCAATCAGATGTCAGAATGAAAACATGCCTCATCCAATCAGATGTCAGAATGAAAACATGCCTCATCCAATCAATGTCAGAATGAAAACATGAATCAAATCATGCGCAAAAACATGCCTCCAATCAGATGTCAGAATGAAAACATGCAATCAAATATCAGAAAAACATGCCTCTCATAAAAGGTCCAGAACATGAATCACAGAATTAAAATGCCTCATCCAATCACATATCAGAATGCCTCGTCCAATCAGATATCAGAATGAAAACATGCCTCGTCCAATCAGATATAAGGATTAAAACATATGTTATCAAACCAGATATCAGAATTAAAGTATAGCTCATCAGAACTCATCCAATCAGCTAGGTCCAGTGTTTGCATGTCTAAATGTGTCATCTAAAGCTGTGTTTGTTGTTGTTAGGGTCACTCTCGAAGGCTTCAGGTGTCTGTTAAACCGGTTCAGTGTTCTGGAACTTTACCTCTGCTAGTGGAAGCGATTCTCTCCGTCTCTATTGGCTGCGTATCGGCTCGATCCACTAAACTACAGAGACCGCTGGACAGCTATCAGGTCAGTTTTTTATCACTATACAACATACAACTAAAAAACATCATCAGTGTTGAAAAGAAAACATTTCAACCAACTAAATCATGAAAACATTAAGAGTACAGCCTCTGTAACCACGTAGACTCAAGATGTTTAAAGACAAACTTTTCCAGATTTTTCTTAACAGGATTAAAGCAGTTTCACATATCAATCGCATTTATCATGAGAACGCAGTGATGTTTGTGTTTGTGTGTTCTCTCCTGGCAGAGAGAGGAAGAGGAAGATTTTGATAGTTATCAGGTACTCTCATTGGCTGCTCTCTGTCCAACAGGCATGAGGACAATCCGCTGCTAATCTTGTGCTTTCTGACAGCGTGACTGACGTATAATGTGCAAAAATCCTTTAGTTTTTATGTAAGAGTTATTGTCTGTACAAAGGAAGTGTGACTATATAGTTCCACTTATACAAATTAAGTGTGATAGTCATGTTTTTAACATATTGATCTTAATTCATGTATTACCACAGTTTTACTACAAATGAAAGCAACTATAGTAACTGTAGCAAAACCATAGCTGCGTCCCAATTCGCATACTATCTGTCCTAAATAGTATTCAAAATATAGAATTAGTATGTAACAAATCATAATATTCTGAAAGGAGTATTCTCAAAGTACCCGGATGGTCTAATGTTTACGGTGGGGGCGGAGTTTAGTGAGGCTACACTGCATTAATAAAATGAAATAAAAGATGCTTCGCTTAAATTAACAAATGTAAGTATGCAGTAAATATTACATGCGAAATAATGAATGAATAAATACATGAGTGCAAGGAAGAGCTGTATCTTGATTTTCGTTACAGTTAAGGATCACAGTGTCGTCAAGGCAACAACTGCCACTTCCGTTTGCGGTAGTATGTCCCAGTGCGTGTATACAGTTTTTCTACGTAATAAAATTTTCCATAATAAAAGTCGGTAGTATAAGTAGGTGAATTGGGACGCAGCACATGATTAATTTGCCATAGGAAACACTGGAAGAGGCGAATAAAAGGCAGCAGTTACTGCACTAACACACTGCAGAGCTGATACACGTGTTGTGCTTAACATGATCACATGACCGGTGCATGTCTGCATGTCTTCTGCATGTTATGTGATTTTGGACAGGACAGAGATGGAGCTTCTGATGGCCTCATCTGTGTCCATTTGACTGTTTTTTTGACTGTTTATTTGACGTTATTGACATGAATTTTGGCTTGAGGCCTGTGTCAAAAAATGACTTTTTTACTTAGTATTTTTGTCTTGGTTTCCAGCACAAATGTCTCAAATTCTTGAATCAAGATGCTTTCTTGATGAGCAAAATGACCTAAGAAAAAACGTCTTGTTTTTAGACAAAAAATATGAAATTTCAGTGAATATTTGCTTAAAACAAAAACTGCCAATGGGGTAAGAAGAATAATCTTGAATTAAGGTTTCCCTTTTTCTTAGTCACTAAATTCAAGATTAACTTCTTACCCCATTGGCAGATTTTTTGGTTTGTTATAAGCACAAATTCACTGAAAACAAGACTTATTTTCTTAGGTCATTTTGCTCATCAAACAAATGCACCTTGATTCAAGAAATTGTTGACATTTGTTCTGGAAAACAAGACAAAAATACTAAGAAAGTTGCAGCTCAGAGCTGATGAGCTACCTGTGATGCGATGGTCAGGAGTTATTTTGAATATATAATTCACAAGTAATAGCTGTAAATAAAGTTCTGATGTGTAGCGACCTAACGCTGGTGTCTGCTGTGGATTAATGAGGGATCAGATCCTGAAATTCTTTGTTGTTATTAATTTTTGAATGATCAGATCTGTTCCGTCAGCTGAACTATGTTGAGATATTTGTGCTGTCTGTGTACAGGAGGAAGACCTGAACTGTGTGCGGGATCGCTGGTCCGAAGCGCTTATCAAACGCCGGGAATATCTGGAGGAACAGATCAAGAAAATCATCAACAAATCAGGTTGGACTTCACAGAGTTCACTGTGACCGGCTGTGATGGAATCGTGATGTTGATTCTGTGCTGTGATTGACAGAGAAATCTGAGGAAGATGTGGAACGAGAAGCTAGATTGGTGGAGCAGTGGGTGGGTCTGACGGAGGAGAGGAATGCTGTACTGGTTCCAGCCCCTGGCAGTGGAATACCTGGAGCACCTGCACACTGGTGACAACATTCATTCACTGTTACCTGGGATGTTTCCTAGATGCTTCTCTTCCATACTGTACATATTGGAATATGACCATGAGGAAGATTTATTAGGAACAAAAAGCATGACCTGTAATGATTCTACTTTGCCTTTCACACTTCTAAATACTCTACATACAGGAAATGAAAACCGTTAGAGATTTTAAAAACTTGACACAACTTTTAACTGTTTCCACCTTTTTTGTTTTTGTTACTCAAGGGTTCCCCCTGCTGGCATGGAAGAGCATATACCTGTGCTGTTCTTGGACCTAAATGGTAAGAGATCTGTTGATCTTCAGGGTTTCCAAAATCATTGAAAACCTTTTAGATATTTCAAGCTTGCTTATTTTTACACCTGGATAAATCTTGACAAGGCTCAGGTGGGATGTTTGTTATTAAACGCTATAAACTACATGTCAAAACTTAGATCTCTGTTGTTCTTGGTTGTATCAACAATCAACTTAACACCGTGCTTAAAGCCAGAGAGAAAAGTTTTCTTAAAGAGAAAAATTGAAAACTTCAATAAAATCTGTATTACTGAAAAAAAAACTCTCCATCCCTAAAAATATATTAACACTGCTCATGTCTGCTTTGGACACCATGTTGGATTCCTGTAAAAACCTTACATTGAAATTATTATTTTAAGCAACAAGGATTTCTTAGCACTGCAGACTGATATTCATACTATACTTAGATTATAAAATAAAATTGTGATTTTGTCAAAACTGGATGATTTACCTTCATATTTGCGTTCAGATCTTTAATGGATGCGCACAAGTGTAGTGACGACCTTCCGATGTTGTCAGAGGTCGTGATATCAGTTTCCGGTTTAATTTCTAAAACGACCTCAACAACAACTGGGCAAAGCCACATTTCTGTCAAAATGTACTTGTACACAGCAAAAAATGACTTTCGTACTTAGTATTTTTGTCTTTTTTTTCCAGCACAAATGTCTAAAGATGCATTTTCGTGATCAAAAAGTCTTGTTTTTAGAAAAACAATATGAAATTTCAGTGAATTTGTGCTTCAAACAAGCAAAAAAGAATAATCTTGAATTAAAATGTACATTTTTCTTAGTCACTTAAGTCAAGGTTATTTTTCCTACCACATTGGCAGATGTTTTTTGCTTGTTTTAAGCGCAAATTCACTGAAATTTCATATATTTTGGGGGGAAATCAAATTATTAAATAATAATCACTTGTAACAAACATCAGCAGGATATCAGAAAAGTTTTATGTTCTCAGTTTCCGCTGCCTTGAGCTGAGCTGTTGCCTTACAATGGACTTCTATGGAGGAGAAAATGCGCAACGTGAAATTATTCATCTAATCAGTGGAATAACATCTCGTTCTTTTGACAACAGCTGGTGTTTATTACACGTAAAGTTTGACAGTATTGTGGCTTACCCAACCGTTGTTGAGGTATGTTAAGTCGTTTTAGAAATTAAACCGGAAACTGATATCACGACCTCTGACAACATCGGAAGGTCGTCACTACGCTTGTGCACAGAGTCCATTAAAGTTCTGAATGAAAATATGAAGGTAAATCATCCAGTATTTCACCATTTTGACAAAAATCCCAGTTTTATTTTATAATCTATGTTTAGTGTGAATATCAGTCTGCAGTGTTCAGAATTCCTTTTTGTTTAATCAACAATCAATGATAATGCCTGTTTAGATGTCATTGTAACTCTGAGATCTGTGTATGTTCCAGCGGATAATCTGAGCGTGAACGGACAGCTGATCGGACCTCACGCTGCTGGAGTTAACTCCATCCTCCCCAAAGAACACGGCAGCGCTTTCTTCTACCTGCCCATCATCAGACACAGCCCTGATGAGGTAACACATTTCCACCTGTGATGTAATACTGATGATACGCACTGCAACATGATACACAACGCAGCTGCTTTCTATGACATCATCGGCTGAAATATGACAGGTGACCGCTGCGTGTTCGTGGGATTCGTCCATCCACGACTCCGTCCATCTGAACCGCGTCACGGCGCCCAACGAACGCATCTATCTGATCGTGAAGGTCACAGTGCAGCTCAGCCTCCCGGCCTCAATGGAGCTGGTCCTGCGCAAGAGAATCGCCGTCAACATCTACAACAGACAGGTGAGATGTCACACCTCACATATTCAGATGAACAGCAGATGAACGGTGTGTTCATGAGTGTTCGTGTGTTGTAGAGTTTCACTCAGAGTCTGAAGAGGAGGATGTCTTTAAAGAACATTCTGCACTCGTGTGGAGTCACGTATGAGATCGTCTCCAACATACCGAAGGTACAGAACTATTGAAAAATCACAACTCTTGTATCTTTCTGAATACACGCTCATCTGTGGTGTGTGTGGACAGGCGTCTGAGGAACCCGAGGAGCGTGAGACGCTGGCTTTGATGGCGGCACGAGGGGACGGCGAGGAGACTTTGGATGGTGAGACGTACATCGAGAAATACACCAGAGGAGTTCTGGAGGTGGAGAATATTCTGTGTCTGGAGAGACTCAGACAGGTAAACATCTGAAAGATTGAGGTTTTCCTTCTGATGATGTCAGTTTCCTACGAAGACACCCAAAACAAACCTGTGTGTGTGTGTGTGTGTGTTCAGGCGGTCAGTGTGAAGGAAGCTCTTTCTGTTAAAAACAGACACATTCGCAGAAGTCTCAGCACTCCAAACGTACAGCACGTAAGAGCAGTATCTTTTATTCTTTACAATTGTCTAGACATTTACAGAATATTAAAGGATACTTAATCCCAAAAATGGCAATTCTGTCATCATTTACTCACTGACAAAAGCATGAAGTCATTATTTAAACAATAATAGAAGAAATGCAATGGTTATAAATTGCCTTTTAATGTATGTTTAATAGATAAACAGTAGATAAATCATGTCATTGAATGTTTCATGTGTTTGTTGTGCAGAAATCAGACGTGACGGGATGTGATGATGAGGAAGTGATGGTTTGTAAACACACAGACAGACAGACAGAGAGAGAGAATAACAGACATCCACACAAACACACACTGATGTTGAGCTCGGTGTTATTTGCACAGGGTCACTGTGACGTTCATGCAGACGTCTGTGAATCCAGCGTACAAGAGTCATCGCTCAACAATAACAACACGAAAGACACGACTGTCAGAAGCAGAGAGAATCATGGTAAATATATACAACTCATGTGAACTCTTCAGTGCTGGCATCATTACTTTCTTTATGTTATTACTGTTCATATTTGAAACATTCAGTTCCTAAGTTGGAATGGATTCATTTGTCCATGTTTAAATGTCACACCGATTCTGCTTTAAAATCGGCACACAAACTGAACGTCAGTAGTGTTCTAGGAATGACACGTGTCATGAAAACTTTCTCCTCAGGGACGGTCACTGACAGTCCAACAATCTTGAACTCCAGTCCATTTAAAGTTCTGTCACCTCAGCCGCCCAAATTCCTGAAATCTCTCCTGCCAGTGAAAGAGGAGAGCAAAGCCAAACGCCCGCTGGAGTCACGACCGCTGCTGGGACACGAGGTACACACACTCACTCATGTGATTATAGACACACTGTACATATAATCCAATACACACATATATGATTATGGCCACACATATGCAGACAAATGATCAAAGACACACAACAAAACATGATCATATGTACACTCACATAGACAAATTATCACACACACACACTCTTTCGCTAACTCACACACTCTCATACTCGTATGTACACACACACACGTATGAATATAAACGCAATTGCATACATGTAATCATACACACACATACGCAATTATAGACATGCACACACACAGATAAATGATCACACGTGCTGTACACAGACACATACTGTACAATGACACATGATGAATGCACACTCACATACACAAACTATTACACAATATTGTATACAGACACACACACACACTCTTTCACTAACTTGCACACTCTCTTACTCATATGTATACACACACACATAATTATAGACATACACACACACACGCAGACAAATGATGACACATGCTGTACACAGACATATATAATCACACCATCATACACACACTCACACAAATAGTCTTGCGCACACACACACAATGTGTCTCATCAGGTATCTCTCATAAACTTTGGCATATCTACATGCCACTCATTTTGTGTTCACACACACACAGAGAGGTTTACTAGCACTACACGTGACACCAGGCTCTGCTCTCTCTGTTTGAAATGTTTGCTAACTCAAAGCCAGTCAATGACCAGAATGAACACTCGCCAGCAGCAAAACAAATGTCTGTTTGCCTTTTAACTTTATTTAGAAACATAATACATCATGTTTGACTGTCGCTGATGTAAATGTTGAAGTCTGAAGTGAGATTATTTCTCAGGTGGCAGCTGTGTATTTTGGACCCTTACCCAGCATGCCTTGAGTCTGTGTATTAACCACACATGTTACACTGAACATCATTCCCCCCTCACACATACATGCCTGCAGCATGTGCCTGTCTTACTCCACTCATGTGTGATGTGTGCGTGTGTTGTGTGTGTGTAGCATGTTGCATGGCCTGTGTCAAGTGTTGTGACATCATTACAGAGCATGCGCTGGTTTGTGGAAAGCAGCACGCTTGTCCTCACCGGCTCCTGGTCCAGACCCAGGGCACAGAGCGAGGGCCACGGCCCCAGTGACTTCAGCAGTGACATCATCAGCATGAGAGCCAATCACAGACAGCCCAGACTGAGCACAGATCTCACTCACACACTACCACACGCAGCTGTAAGTGTCGTTCTACACAACCGGTAGTGCCCTAGGTAGTGCCCCCTTGAACCACACACACAGGGAGTCATATAAACTCATTCTGTAATCTGTCATTTTGGTTTTCATTTATTAAAGGAGACGTTCACTTTCCGTAGTCATTCTTATTTCTACTATGGAATTTGGAAGTGAACTTCTCCTTTAATCTTAACCTTGATGTTGCCAAGTAAAAGAACACCTGTAACGTATTTAAGACAAATAATACACCTTTTTCCAAATTACATGTATTTTTTTCAATTATTGTATCAAGATTTCTACTCGGTGATTAAAAAAAAAGAATAATTAAGAAAGATTAGGTCAAACCTTTTAAGTTTTGATTGGAATACAAACCTGTCATTGAATAAGACTTTTTTCTAACAAAGAAAGATTATGCCAAACTATTTAAACCATTAACTGTTTATCTTTATAGCAATTCAATAAGTCTTTCTTGTTTAGTATTATTACCTTACAAACTATCACATCTGTGATAATGTTTTGATGGATCTACATGTTCTTTTAAATAAATAGTTAAATCAGGACAGACGAATTTGACATTGAACCAAGTAAAACTCTGTTTTTTAACTGAATGTGTAAACTGACTGTTTTATGAAAGTGCTTTTATCGTATTTTTTAATCTTTAAATCTTGAATTATCAAGTAGAAATGTGTCTTACCTGACAACATGAGTCTCAAATTGTTTTTTCTTATGCTTTTGTCTGAGTTTATAAATGTGCATCATCATCATCGTCTTCATCATCTCCATGTCACTGTCCTCATGTGTCTGCATGTGTGTTTACTCCACACATCACACCGCTGTTCTCAATGACACGTTTATATATATATATAATAAATGCTAATAATGAAAATAAATGAGAGAATTCACATAACAGATTTTCACAGATAATCCACAATGCAGAACGACGTTACATCTGCAGAGTCTTCTTTCAATCTCACATGAATTTTAGATTTTTGTTGATGTGTGCTGTAGACGTGCCGTTATAGTATCTGAATCTACTGACTCTGTTTCCCGTGTGCTTGCTGATGATTGGTCAGGATTCAGAGGAGGAGGAGTCTGATTCAGCCTTCAGCGTCCCAGGCCCCGGCTCTCCACAGCTCGGGAACTTCAAGCCTTACGTCCCAGAGGATTTCGCAAACTTTGAGGTGTACAACGCCAGCCTGGAGACCCCGGAGGCCGGCGTGTGCGCGTCTGAGGAGAAAGAGGTGTCCCGAAGTCCCACGGCCAGCACCTGCACCAGCGGTTACGTCTCTCATAGTGCCTCCACCGCCACTCTATCAGACGTGCTGTTCAGCGGCAGCGAGAGCTGCGATCAGATCAACGCCAGAGACACCTTAGACCCTCAGGAACACACCAGAGGTCACGTGATGTCGTGTTCGGTCCCCGCTCAGCGCTGTTCTCGCCGCGTTCTGAGCGTCAGTCAGGAATTCACAGACTTTAAGGGGGCAGATGATGGCGAGGGAGGAGATCTCGGTGGTTTTGAGACGGGCTCTGACACAACGTCCCAGAGTCATCTCCACAATGGAGAAGGATCTCCGGAGCTGGGTTTGGAGGGTGCTGCAGACTCCAGCGAGGACGAGAACGCACCCGTGGTTCAGCTGCCCGACTGGATGGCTCCCGGTGAGCAGGTGTGGGTGGGCGAGCGGAGCGGGACGGTGCATTATGTCGGAGGGGTGGTGGAGTTTGCCAAAGGCATCTGGGTTGGAGTGGAACTGGATCTCGCTGTGGGTACGTCATCACAGATTGAATCTAGATCTCGAATGCCACAAAGAAACCAAGAGACAGTAACCAAAAAACCTTTCTTGTTGTTCACAGGCAAACACAACGGTACCGTCCAGGGCAGGGTGTATTTCCGCTGTGCCACGGGTCACGGTGTGTTTGTGAAGCCGTCCCGTCTCACCAGAGGACCCCCGTCCATAGACCCAAAACACTGACTTGAATGCGAAGCGTCTCATTTCTGATGCTTTAATAACCACCAGCACGGCAACAGCCTGGCCATCATCATCCTCATCCTTCTGTTCACATCAACCTTACACTTCAACAATATTTAATGCCCACTCACAATTTCTGCCCAATATAATATTCTAGAACATGTGTGAACATTATATACAGTACGTTACCCAACACTAGACATTTTTAGTTGTTCGTTTTAAAGCTGGTTTTGTCTTTTGTGACCCAGTCTGTGAAATTCAGGCTAAAGTCTCGAAACCTGATTTTGAGCGTCAGATTTGAAGCATTCGTTTCACTAGAATCTCAATCTGTGACATGGTTTTACGCAGTCAATATGAAAGACATTAAGGTTATATTCTCTGAATGTTACATTGTGTAGAATGATTTTAATAAGAAAACAGTACATCACAAACAAAATGACTTCGGGTCACATTTTAAACCGTTTTAAGTCATCTTGAGGTCCTTTGGTGCAGGGGTTTACAAACTGGAATTCCCGGGGACCCCCGGGGGGCTCTAGTAGGTTGCAGGGGTTCCCCAGGAATTTCAGGGAAAAAGATCAAGCAGAAATTGTAAAAGTCTACTGAACATTATTATTGTTAGTGTTTTTTTGATACACGCGTTTCCAGAACTGTTTTTATTTGTACCTCTAGTGAGTGTTTTTTCACTATGTTCCTTGCACTTTCCTTGAGTAGCTACAGTGCAAATGCATTGAATTATCTAACAAGTGTAGAAAACTATTTAAGTTTGGAAAAAAATGTCTTTATAATACACTATTACTCTTTATACATAAAATGATAAAAAAATAAGTTTGAAAAGGGGGGTCCTCACAAAAGAAAATAAGTTTGAAAGGGGGGTCCTCACGAAAGGTTCATCTTATTTGGGTCTCTTTGGCATCATAGTCTAAAAACCCCTGCTTTAGGGGACACCAGGCACGTGGTTGAGAAACACTGGGCTATACAATCGATATGTGTTGACTGATTTCCGTCGTCACGTGGCAATAAATCGCGTGTGTACAGGTTTATCTGTCGTTGTGGGGACTGAATCCATGAAGATGTATAAAAGTCATGTCAGTGGAGAATGTCCTCACAATGCACGGAAACCTAACGTATGTGTTAATGTCATCTTTGAATGTTGCTGAGTTGCACAAATGTTTTATATCACATTTATATCACTCTTTGATACGACTGAAATACTAACGTCGCGTTAACTTCCATGTGGGTTTATTTACCACTTCTTATAGGACTAACTCTATACACTAAACTCTGTCTAACATCAGAACGTACTACTGTTTGTTTGTGTGCTGATATCAGGTGTTACCAAAGACAGCCTTTTAAATCTGCTGTGCAAGCTCCCGACGCTTCAGTCTTTTTTGTGTGTAGATGACTTTGTTTCATACTTGTTGAACAGATTTCTGCTGAAATGTTAAGTGCCACATCGCCATCAGAATCGTGGTGGAGTTATGAGCTGGACAGCAGCTCTGTGTCATGTACTGTAAATGTGGAAGGACTGCTGTCTGAACGCTTGCACTGGAGGAACTCAATCCTGGATGCACATTTGCGCTTTCTCAGACGCTTCTCTCGAGACGGACGAGCAACTTGTTTTCTTGATCAAATCCTTGACTGACGCTAAACAGATAGAAGAGGAAATGGCTTATGTATTGACACAACATCTGTTTGTGTACTTACATCTTAATCGACTTCTAGGTTCACCCGCCTAATACTGAAGCAGTTCAATCCATGTGTGTGTGTGTGTGTGTGTGTGTGTTTGACTGTCAGATTTGTATAGTTTGTGATACTAAAGCCAATACAAATATCTTTTATATAGATGGATGGAGGATTATGGGCTATAGGCTGAATAATGAAAGTGTGTGAGCTGAGGAATATAAACCCAAGACCTTAAGACAAAGCAATGCTGCTCTCCTTAACAAGGAGCTGTACATAACATGTATGAACATAGTATTTACAATGTTATAATGTACAGAACTGTATTTATATTGTATCTCTGCAAACTGTTGATACAAAGATGTTGTAGAATACAGAGCGATTACAATTCAACACTCGTGTCTCCTTTCTTCGTGTGATCGGACGTAACGATAACGTTATTTAAAACCCCACACGAAAGAATACTGTAGCATACTTCAGTATTTACTACGGTAAACTGTAGTACGCATTCCTAGTGTTTCAACCCTTATCATAGTAAATATTCAAGAATCAAGATTTTATTTTTCACATACGCAGTTTAGTATACAAGTATACAACTTGTAGTGAAATGAGAGTCTAGACCAAATTACTGATATATATATATATATATGTAGTATATTAAATACTCAATTTCATTTCATTCATTCAATTCAGGTTTATTTATATAGCTCTTTTCACAATGTTTCATTGTTTCAAAGCAGCTTTACAGAAAGAAAGACAAAAACAAACAAAGGTTAGTATTCGTAATAACTAAATAAAATGTTGTTTCATGTGGGAGTTGAAATGAAAGAAACAGTGCAGTATACAGGTACATCTAAAAAAATGAGAATATCGTGAAAAAGGTCAATATTTTTTGTCACTCATTCCAGAAAGTGAAACCCATATATAGATTCATTACACATAGAGTGAAATATTACAAGCCTTTATTTCTTGAAATTTTGATGATTATGGCTTACAGATAATGAAAACCCAAAATTCAGTGTCTCAGAAAATGAGAATATTACATAAGATCAATAAAAAAAGGATATCTTAAACAGAAATGTCAGGCTTCTGAAAGTATGTTCATTTCTACGCTCTCAATGCTCGGTTGGGCCTCCGTTTGCATGAATGACTGCATCACTGCGGCGCGGCGTGGAGGCGATCAGCCCGTGGCACTGCTCGGGTGTAACGGAAGCCCAGGATGCTTTGATAGCGGCCTTCAGGCCATCTGCATTGTTTTGATCCTGTATGATACGCAAACTAGCACATTTAAGCTTTGACAGTTGCCGATTATGTCTGATTCTCGCTGCTGGTGTGAACTTTGACCTGTATGACACTCTGGGGTCATCGTGTGTCAGTGTTATCGACTGTTAGCGAGCAGCTGTTCTCTCATGATGTCACTGGAACACAAATGTTTACATGAGAAGTAAATCCCTCACATTACAGCACATATGAATCACAGTCTCATTAAACAGCATCTGGATGCCCAGAAACAGATCTCACATCAGAAGATTTCAATTCAAGCAATTACAGCTCCGCCAGCACCAGTTTCTTACTTGAAATACAGAAGAACTGCTGTGACACGGATTCATTGGACCAGACGTCCCATCCCACAGTCACGGAAGTGTTGAAAGTGGTGATTTCAAGGGCTGCCAGTTGTTTATCTTAAAGGATCATTTCAGTAAACTATATTTCTTCTGAAAAGGTTTTGTTGTCTGGATTTAGCTATTTGTCAATTTAAAAACCAAACTGCACAAGCAAGTATATAATATGAGTCCTGCTGAGAGTCTTGTTGAAGACTTTTGTGTACGAGTAAACATCATTTGTTAAAGTATATTCAATTAAATTTGATTAAATAAGTAATACAATTAAACACATAAATGTCACGTTTCAGTTCAAATATGAATTCAACCCAAGGACTCTACAAAATGAATCATATTAGTCATATAGAGCCAAGAAACGTACTTCTTGTTCAGGAGGGAGGGGTTTCGTGTGGGCGTGGTCTCGCGTCGTGGGCGGGGTCTGTGAGTGCGCCGCGCGTGAGCGAGAGCGCGCAGAAGCATATGCACGTTATTGAGGTTGAAGGGGTGACACACAAGTGCACGTTTCACTTCAGTTCTGGCTGTATTTCGTTTATTAAAGCATTAAACTCGAGCCCTGATGATGCACAGCTCACAGAAAGACACGACTTACACTAAGATCTTCGTCGGCGGTCTGCCGTATCACACCACAGACTCCAGTCTGAGGAAATACTTTGAGGTGTTCGGAGAAATCGACGAAGCTGTTGTCATCACAGACAGACAGACGGGGAAATCCAGAGGCTATGGCTTTGTGAGTGTCTCTTTTATTCATAAAAACGTTCCGACCTCGTTCGCGAAAACTTTCCTCAAGTCTCTCTCGTAATGCGCGCAGGTGACGATGGCTGACCGCGCAGGCGCAGAAAGAGCCTGTAAGGACCCGAACCCCATCATTGACGGGAGGAAAGCCAACGTCAACCTGGCCTACCTGGGGGCCAAACCTCGCATCATGCAGCCAGGTGAGCTCGTGCCCGAGACCACCCGTGACAGTGGAGAGAAATCACATCACTTCATTCACTGTTCCAAACTAGTCTGTTAGACTGGATGTTGTTGTCATGGTGACATTAAGGTTTGGAGTTTCAAAGATTTTTCCAGTTTACCAAGATTTCCTTAATTGGAAAACGAGTTTTCTTTTTTCTCAGATTTATCGTAACACTATATGCCACATCGCAGTATTTACAGTAGTGTTTTTAAACCTCAACAAAGTAAACACTACAGGTTCACTATTCATCATAGTTAATACTACAGAATTATACACTAAAGGGACAGTTCAACCAAAAATACAAATTCTGTCATCATTTACTCACCATCCATTTCTTACGAACACAGAGAACGATATTTGAAAGAATATCTACAACCAAACAGTTCTTGGACCCCATTGACTGTTGTAGAAAAGATATTTTGAAGAATGTAAGACAGCGAACAGATATGCGGCCCTTTTGACTGCCATTGTCATTTTCTCTACTACACAGCCAAGATCTGTTTGGTTACAAGCATTCGTTCGAATATCTTTCTCTGTGAAACAAAATCATGGATATACAGGTGAGAAATGTCCCTTAAACAGCGTAGTGTAATGAACTACAGTGTAGCGTTTACTACAGTGAATACTAAAGTCAATACACAAATGTTCATGTGTGATGAAATGATTGAATTGTTTTTTCTTTCTCAGGGTTTTCATTCGGTGTCCCTCAAATACATCCTACATTCATCCAGCGGCCTTATGGGTAAGTGTGTGTCTCAATGAATGACTTCATGCTGTTTTTATGTTAAGTTTCACGAGTTTAAATCGAGACGTTTGTATGGTCCCATGTAAAAATATGATATTGGAAAGGATCTTGGCATTTCCAGCCAAATGTTTTCCTTCCGTCCGCACCCTTGTTTGATCAAGTTGAAGTGTGGAATTGTTTGATTTGAAAATATTTGCGTTGTTTGTCTCCGTCAGCTCGACGCGGTAACATTAGCCGGGTTTCCATCCAAAGTTGCGAATTTAGCTTATGCGCAAAATTGGAATATTGTTTCCATCACTCGTTTCTGATGCCAAACATAATGCCAGCATGATGAAAGCCCGTCTGTTTGTTGAACCCAACGTTCCTGTGTTATTATCCTGAATTATTGCTCGGTTGTACACACAATGAACAATATCATATTGTTACATGTCATATCTAGCGTGTATTAATACTGTGTATTCATCTGTGTTATAAATGCTGTTTTCCTTGTGCCGTAGAGAGAGTGAAGAGGATCATTCGTCGCTACTCTATCCGTCCCCTTTCCGCCAGGTCATGAGGTGTGTGCGTGTGAACTTTGTGTTGTGTTGCGTGTTTTCTTTGCACGCCATCACCTTCCTTCTTTTTCACTGCAAACATGTCTCTCTCTGATCCGACAGGCTCGCTCTCCGTTAACATAACCTTCAGTCGCTCAATTCAGAGACTCGCAGACGGTGATCATCAGACTGCATGGATGTTGTTGTTGTTGTTGTTGTTTGAGAGAGTTAGTCTGTGTGCGTTTGCACCTGTCTGAAGTGTTGTTGAGAGCTAAACCGTGTGCTTTAACTGGAGGATTTCTGGGAAACATCCTCGGGGTGCGAGGAGCAGATGTGTGCAATGTTTTCATGAATCGTTTCAACAAGACGTCTTGACTTTTGTTTCGGAGCGCTCAGCGTTTGAGTTGACCCTTGCATGCTTCAGCGAGTCTTCTCGTGCGCCTCTTTGACACTTTTGTCTTGGTCTTTTGACTGTGACGTCAGATTCGTGAGAAACGCTCTCTTTGTGAAGTGTAGATCTCCGCGCTGTGTTGGCTGTCCGTCCACGTTCACATTGAGCCGTGCTCTTCTGGAAGGCTTCAGTCCACCGGTGTGGCATGAGATGAGTGTGCAAGCGTGTGAAGAAGGCCACGGAGCAGCTGCTTTAGCGTGGAACGCAAAGACACAGCGGACATTCAGATCAGGCTGAAGACAACAGGTGTTCAGACACATGAGAGACTCTCGGCCTCTGTCTGCTCTCATTTATAAACGGACTTAAATTAGACCTGAAGTTTGGCAACTCCGAAAGGTTAAACAGCAGCAGCCTGGACACATGAGTATTTGAACTCTCATAGACCAGATTCATTCATCATTATTCTCAAAAATCTCTTCTGTTGTTCACCTTCAATCCAAAGTCGGTCGTCATTTATTGCCCCTCATCTATATGCGAGTCTTTCTTCAGTGAACCATGAAAGGAGATATTTTGAGAAATGGTTTTGTGGTTTGATTATCGACATTCTTCAAAATATCTTCTGTTGCTTTCTGAAGAAGAAAGAAACAGATTTGACATGACATGAGGATGAATAAATGATGACAGAATTTTCATTCTTGATCAGCTTAACTAAATGAAGTCAGCATCAGAGCAACATACAATTCAGACGTACTGTGCAGATTCATTTCTAACAGACCGTGTTGTCTGTAAAGAGTCATTGTACAGTAATGTCTGGATTCACAGGGACACGTGTTGGTCAGATTCTCTTTCTGAAGACATAAGAAGAGCAGAAAATAGCCTCGGCCGGCAGCCTGTGCTGTCACTCATGATGATTGACAGTAAGGAATGGAGCGGACGGTCAGATTTAACATCAACACCTGCTGTTTGCTGTCCAATCTGCCCCGCGACGAACACTGCTGCTGTGAGAGGTGTCATGAAATTCAGCTGTTTAGGACGTTAATTGTGTATTTCTGGTTGGTTTAGTAACACTGCACAGCTGCGCTGTCTCGTATGATACTGACCTGGTTTGTTCTTTCAGTGGCATACGGGTGAAGACTTCTCTTTCACTGGCTGCTGTCTGTTTCATCTCTTCAGTCATATATATTTACTGTATATCTGCCCCCAACTAGAACTTTATGACCATTAAGATTGTTACAATTCTTCTCATTGTCATAATGCCAATATAAAGCTTTTAAATGTTTGATTTTAACGAAAAGTATTTTTTCTTACATTACAATGATGTGAACTAAATGAGAATCATCAAAAAGCTTAAAACATAGTAAGTGTAGCACTTGTCATATTATAACCTTCTTCAGATGAATCATTTCAATAAAAGCGTTTGTCAATTACAGTATGAAAAAACTCACGTCATAATGTTAAACATCTTACTGGGCATAAATTAGAGTTGATTTTCTTTATGGAAATCTAACTTCATGTTTGTTTGGTGTGTGTGTGCGTGCGTGTGTGTGTGTGCGTGTGCGCGCGTGTCTGACGTTTTGTTTGTTAATATTGTGTGATGGCGCACTGATTGATGTTGAATTGATCTTAATGTTGAGTTGTATACTTCAAATGGAGTTCTGTTGGGTGGAGTTGTGTTTTGTTTCTGCTGTGGTTTTGATTGACACATCTGCTTTTAATAGCCATAGTCTTTTATATCATTAGATGTCGAGATTTGACCTTCGACATCTAAACCTATTCCGTTTAAAAACATTTTTAAATTACAGTTTAGTTGTTATACTTACTACTTGTAGGGCTGCGCAATATATCGAAAGCACTGAAATATTGCAACATGCATATGGCAATATTTTGCAAAAACTAAATTGACTTAAATTCAAAAAGTCACATATAGACCACTTTTGAATGACATTCACATCTATGCATTTGACAGAGGCTTTTATCCAAAGCGACTTACATTGCATTATCCTAAACATTTGTTTCTAAGTATGTGCAATCCCCTGGGATCGAACCCACGACTTTGGCGTTGTAAGCACCATCCTCTCACCACTGAGCTACATGTGGTTGAAGGGAAAGCAGATCCAAAGCTGCTCGAAAAGAACTTCCAGTTCCAGTTATTTAAAAATGAAACCAACAGAACATTTTTAACCCAATCAAAATGTTAAATGAATATCTTAAAGGTTAAATTATATATGTGAGTTTAAAAAAATAAACATATAAATGAAATCGGAAGTGCTTCTGGACCAGTTTTAAGATCTTGCGAAGTGGTCTAAAGTTTTAGGTTAATGCAGATAGCAGAGAGACTTCATCAACCAGAAATAATGTAAAATATTTATGTTGGTTGTATAATATATTATATACCAAAAAAATGTTTTATATATGTTTGAGAAACTTGAACCATTATTCTATCGCACATCGCGTTATTTAGCTAATTATTGTGTATCAAATTTTTCTTTAATATCGTGCGGCCCTATTGATTATATATTTTTTTTTTTTTTTTTTAAACGATTCAAATAGATTTTAGAAAAAGAACCATTGTATAGATTATCGCATTATTAAGCATGCTATCGCATATCGCATTTTCTTTAATATCGCACAGCCCCAGTATTTAAGCAAACGCCTCTGGATCAAAATGTCTTTGAGATCATCAGTCAAACATGTGTAAACTCTTGTTGAGTTATTCAGACATTGTTGTAATGAGAGTTTACAGTCTGTTAAAAACAACGGAGTGTACAAAACAAATGATATTATACTATAATAATAATAATAGGTAAAGAAACTATCACACTTCACTTTTCCCAGCATGCTCTGTTGTTTAATAACCTTTAGTGCATCTCTGTGAGTTGTTTGTTTGTTTGAGAATTTTTTGTTTGTTCTTGTTTAATTGGGGATGTCTGTGTCCTGCAGGATTCCTTCTCATTACGTGTACCCGCAGGCGTTTGTCCAGCCCAGCATGATGATCCCTCACGTCCAGCCGTCAGCCGCCTCCGCCTCACCTTATCTGGATTACACCAGCGCCGCCTATGCGCAGTACTCGGCTGCGGCCGCTGCAGCCGCCGCCGCATACGAGCAGTACCCTTACGCCGCCTCCCCGGCAGCCACGGGTTACGTCGCTACCGGCGGCTACGGTTATGTCCAACAGCCTCTGGCGTCACCTGCGCCCGGAGCCGCTGCAGCTGCGTATAGTCAGTATCAGCCGCAGCAGCTGCAGACAGACCGCATGCAGTGAAGCAGTGATGAGCGGCGTCTCTGGTCCTGATGCTGAGAAGAGCCGGTCGCTGGACCGTTTCTTGTCTCTGACAGTGTTAGCCAAAGAGATACAGGAAAGACTTTTTTATTGTTTTGTTATTGGTATGCATACATCTGCTCTTTTATTTGAAGTATTTAATATTTATTACATGAAAGCTCAAACGTAGCGTTCTATACTGACAGTCCAGTACTGTTTGGTTACTTGTGAAAGCAACGAGTCACAGGTTGTAGATTCAGAATAGACACCAGTGATCCACATACACACAAAAAAGAATTCTTAAAGGGACAGTTCACTTAAAAAAAGAATATTCTGTCATTACTTAAATAGAGCATCACACTGACCCTCATGTTGTGTCTGAATCTTAACCATATAGTGTTTGTACTGATGCCTACTGATGCATCTGAACAGTATTAAAGTAGCCAATGTGTGCTAATGTAATTATACAACATTATTTTTATACAATATCGTTTTAATCATCATAACATGTGTTCAGATTAACAATGATGGGGTCTCCAATGTTTGACTTCAGACAAACACAACGAGTCACATGAACGATTGATTTGTTTTGTATAAAACAGGGCTATTAAAAATTCTTTAATATGTTCCATTGATAGAACTAACGGTGAACAGGATTCACAGGTGTTGTTCAGATCAGAGGATCTACGTACATTCATTGATTTATACACACACACCTGTTTAAGAGGTCCGGCAGTGAGCGGTTGGATGGAGATTGATCAGATTAGTTTTGGCCTCAGCTGTGCTTATGTTGACGCAGATAAAGTGCCTTAAAGATTGGTATATACAGTATTTATTATAATGGTATCTGTATGTGTTTCTACTGCTGCTGGAACTCTTTTGATCACATTTACTCAAGATATGAAGCTGTACTGTCTGATCTGTCTGCTGTGACTTATTCCCTGTGCCTTACATTGACTATCTGATAGCAGTTTAGGGATATTTGAACTGGGTTTATGGTGAAATTAATTTGATATTTATAACAGGATTCATAGAAATGAAGTCTGTCGGCACTACTGAGAATCACACTGATCTGATGAGAGCACTGTTTAGTCATTTTTTGTATTATTAATGTACTTGGAAACATGGCTGCTGTCTCTGTAGCGCGCTGAATTGTTTTACACATCAGAAACTCATTACAGGGAAAATATTCTCCACTCATTGAAGTAAGTCATTGTGTTTTCTCAGGTTATAGCAACAATGCTTCCATGTGATTGATTATAATTCAATAAACTCAATTCTCTTGTATGTAATGCACCTGTCAATATATCTCCAAAAATGTGTCAACGACAAGAATCAACAACTGTCTTCTTATAACTTTTTATATGATTGATTCATCTCTGGATATTCACCACTGGACCTTTAAGAATACTTTGATGTCATTTTTGAGGTATTGTATGAAAATAACATGTTTATAATGAAAACAAATACTTGCTCACTTTCTTTCTATGTTTAGGATTTGTTTTTTAATATCCTTAATATTGCTGTATACTACATATAAAAGAAAACATACCAGCAATAAAAAGATTAATATATGATGAGTTGTTTTTAACGTTACTCAAGAGTCCACAAATGGAAAATTAAAAGCCTATGAAATGTTTATTTATTTATTCATGTTTTATCCCCGTTAGTGATGCATACAGACATACAATCTAATTTATTTAGATTTATAGTAACTGAAAGTTTGCCAGGACTCTTATCATCGGTGGTAAAATATAAACAGGCGTTTCAATAAAATGACAATAAATACATGATTTGAGGATTTTTTCTATTTTTTTATTCGAAATATTCCATCCATAGCGATAAAATTGGCCTGCTGTAGTTTTCTAATTCTTTTACACGAGTTTTTTACTTCCTGTCACGTCCGAGCGCTGTCCTATCAGAGCGAGGTTTCGCCGGAAGTCGCTGCATTTTACAGTGGACGCGGTCAAATAAGAGTTTGCGATGTTCAGGTGTGTTGGGTGAGTTGCTTCAGTTATTATCATTATAAAAACATTCAACGTCTGATAGTTTTTCTGACAGGATTGAGGTGAATTGCTCTGTAAGGCGTATCATTTGAAGCAGCGGCCTTATCTTACAAGTCAAATGTCTTTCTCTGTGACCGCGCTCGAGTCAGGGTGCGCGCTTATAACTGTCATTACGGTCACAGACACAGATAAGGAGTATATCTGTCTAACTGCTTCTGTGTGGGACACTGTTAACATGAATGAAAAACCTGTGTTATAAACTAAACGACACGTTTGTTAGGAACTGTACAGTATCAGTTTTATTTGGGTAAATACTGTTAACAAGAGAAGGCAGAGCAGGAACGTCACCACACTTAAATGTACAGTGCTTAACTCATGTATTACATCACCTGTCATAATAAAGAAAAAACATTTTTGTAGGAATCTGTCAAAAACGGGTTTAAAATTAAACATATTGTTTTATTTTATTAGGCAAAATAACAAACTGAAACTGGGTTCTGTTTTATTTGTTGCCTGCACTGCCATGTGGACAATTAATATCCAACTTATTTTCAATATATGTGTTTTTGTATTTTCTTCCTATTTTGCCTATTAAATAACAGTCCTGAATAAAATACAAAGACACACATGTTGGATATGGCAGTCCATTTATTGTCCACATGGCAGTGCAGGCAACAAAGAAAACAGAACCCAGAATATTACGGGCACAAGAACAGTCTTGACACTGCACGCGCCGAAAAAAAAAGTTTATTTGACCTTCATCATCATGTGACTTAAATACGTGACAAGCACTTGAACGCCATCTAGTGTCAAAAAAAAAATGTTAGTTTCTATAACTGTTAGTGGGCATCTAAATGAAAAAAGAACACAGTGCTTCCCTTCTGCCTTGTAAACCAGATAATTCATGTATAACAACAATGATGAGGATATAAGCACTAGAAATACTACTGAGACTAGAGATCTTACACATCCTGCTGGATTGACCATTACAGAAATATCACAAATGATTCTGTTAGTTCTGTTAGTTGAAGAACGCATCGCTCGGTGCACATCATAGCACGGAAACCGCACTTGTTAAAATGACAAAAGACCTACTAGCATCAGACCGAGGCTGCTTTTCACTAGGTTTACTTAGTGTCGCATTAGATACCGTAGATCATGCCATACTTCTAGATCGCCTAGAGAATTAAATTGGTATTCACGGACAAGCCCTACAATGGTTCAGATCATATTTATCCCACCGATATCAGTTTGTTCATTTAAATGAGGAATCATCAAATCAAATGCCAGTAAACTATGGATTACCTCAAGGATCGGTTTTAGGACCCTTGCTATTCTCTAAATACATAGATAGAGAGCGCATTTAGGCCACGCCCACACCAGGGAACAATCCAACGCTCTCCATTGACTTTCTACCGCGGGAAGCTGCCTCCTTGTCATTTGTGACTTATAACAAAAACAGAAAAAAGTTGTACACGGTGTACAGTAAAGAAGCTAAAAAACCCACAACTAAGTTTGTACATGCTACTGAACCATAAAAGCCAGTCTTTAAGGAGACAAATGTGGGTACAGGCTATAAGACGTGAAGCATTAGCAGGAAGAAAGGGTCAATTGTGGGATCCTGACACACTCAGTATACTTTACGACACGTGTGCGGTAAACATTTTGTCAGTCAAATAAAATAAAAAGTCAAATATCCAAATTAGAGATGCACCGATATTTATATTTTGTTCGATAAACGATAATTCTTTAACATTGGAAGCCGATAACCAATATATTGGCCTACGTTTTATTATTGTCTGAGACCGATATGGCAGATAATTTATCGTGCGTCCCTAATTTTTTATCTTTAACTTAGATATTTTCATGCCTTAACCCCGTCCCCTTCCAAAGTCCTACCTGTACCTCGCCGTGGTGGAAGGGCGGCAACGCATCACTGCGGCTAACACAGGAGGTGAAGCAGATGAGGACTCATCATCCCGCCTGTGGATTTATGAGGATGAATAAATCCTCCACCTTAACAACACTCTCTAAACATGTGTCTCTCATCACTCTCATGATATTGATACGATGATGTCTTTGATAGAGTTTCTCTTCATGAAGTACTGACGTCTTCAGATGAAGTGAAAGAGACTTCTGACGGTCGTCCATCTCTTGAAAAGGTTTAAATGGGACGGGTTCAGTCAGTAGTGAAGTGAAGTAAGTTTGTTGTTGTCGTTCTGGACATATGAACATGTGACTTGAAAGGACCATCAACAGGTTTTCTTTAAGGTTTGTGTTAGTTTGATGTAGAACACTTTAGTAACATGTGCACTGAGTTATAATATTATCATCTTGAGAAGTGTTGTCCTCACATTGGACTCTTTGTAGACATTGATAGAGAGAAATGAAACGGACATCATGGTACGAATGAGACGTGTTCAGAGGTTTAATTCTGTCATGTGTGCATTTGTTCATGTGAAGTCAGATGACCTCCACATAGACGGCCGTGTCTGAATCTGCTGACATCACAATCTCTTTCTGTGCTCGCTGTCGTCTCGCTGCTCGTCTTCGTCTCTGATGTGTCTGAAACAGTTTGACATCAATGATTCACTCTGCATTGTTTGTAAGGTTTGATGGGACTCTGAACGTGTTTCTACCTGTTTAGTCCGTATGAAGAAGGGCGTGTCGTTCTGATAGATGAGCTGATAACTGCCGTTGGTGTAGATGTTGGTGACCTCACTGCAGTTGACGTAGAGCGGCGCGCGCTCCCGATAGATGGCCAGATTCTCCGGATGGATGGCAGGAGGTCTGTATGTCCTGTGACGTGAGAACAAAGCTCAGACGTTATTGACACTTTTAACAGTCAAAGCATGAGTGAGAAGAAGCTTACGCTCTGTTTGTCCTGAAACAGCAGAAGAACATCAGGAGACACAGGAGAAGAAACACAACACATGCCGCTGACGCTATCAGAGTCCATAACACACCACCTGTCACACAACACCAGGAGGATGAGTACATCACGTCTGTCAATGGAAAAGTGTTAAAGAAACATGGATAGATTTCTGTTGACCGTTCGGAGACTCAAACAGGAGCCGGGAGTCGTTGCCCAGAGAGTTGATGACGTAACATTCCACGGGCAGCCCGGGGTCAGACATCCCTCTGAGAGTCGACGTCAGTATGAAGTTGGAATATGAATAAGAAACGTTGTAGGTGTCGGGCAGGTGACTGCTGTTCACACTCCAGGTGACGGCCGGACGAGGGTTTGAGTCCACGACACAGACGCATGACAGCAGAGACCCGTCCCACTCGCAGGAGGAGTCACGCAGGATCACCGGGGAGTCTGTCAGAGAATACAAATAAAAAAAGATATTTGTAAGAATGCTTATAACCAGACAGATTTTGCCCCCCATTGACTCCCATAGTAGAAAAAATACAACGTTAGTCAAAAGTGCTCCTGAACTGTTTGCTGTCCTACGTTCTTCAAAATATCTTCTTTTGTGTTCAAAAGGACACATTGTTTCATTTTTTCCTACTATGGGAGTCAATGGGTGGCAAAATCTGTCTGGTTATTTCCAAATATCTTGCTCTGTGTTCATCAGATTTATACAGATTTAGAACAACTGGAAGGAGAGTAAATGATGACAGAATGTTCATATTTGGGTGAAGGTATACTGTGATCAGCTAAAGAGTGGTCTAATTCAGTCCGAGCCCATGTGTGTTTTTCGTTACGGTGCAGGTGCTCACGTGTGTCTGTTTAACGTGAGATTCTTCGACAGAATAAGACGAAGCTCATATTGACACCAGTCAGTGTTGTTGTTTTTGTTTACAGACGTCCCTTTCATCAGTGTGTTTGTCACTCACGTGACCTACATTGAACGTTGAGAGCAGTGAGACGGGACTTGGCCTGTCCCAGTCTGTTGGTGGCGGTGCACTGGAGGCGTGTGTCTCGGGTGATGTTGTAGATGCGTACGGTGGGAGAGCGTCCGGACAGAATGACGGTGTTCCCGGACTGAACGCTGGTCCACTGATATTCAGATACGGGCGGATCAGCCTTACAGGTGCAGCCCAACAGCGCCGTTCCTCCTACCCAAACGGACACGCTCTGAACCTGAACGGTGACGTCTCTGGGCGGAACTGCGAAGACACCGAGGAAAAAACACACATTGATTCATTGAATGTACTTTTGCTTTCTGAGCAGATTTGTCTGGGAATGAAAAGGAACGCAGTGCTTACAGTGAACGAGAATCTCTCTGACGGCCGAAGATCTCTGGTTCTTGGTGTAGGTGACTTGACATCTCACTCGGGGGTTTGTGTGTTGAGGTACGGTGAAGGTCAGGCTGGACTGGAGAAGCGGGAACTGACCCGGCTCATGCTGAAGCTCCGTGTCTCCGTGCACACTGCTGCCGTCCTGTTCTCCACGCTCCCACCTCCACACCAGACCGGGCCACTCGGACGGACAGCTCAGCCTGACGGAGCAGTTCATGGTCACCCGCTGGCCTTCTTTCACTGGTCCTGGGTCAGTGAGCTCGGGCGGCTCTGGTGTACCTACACTCGTGTGAGAGTCATGTTGAGTATCACGTCAGGATTTTTCTTATTTATGAGAAAATAACACCATGAATTATTTATCACACGGACATTTAAACGCTGATTTATTTTGATTTCTAGAAACTGAAAAAGTCGATTTCATGTGCAAAAACATGTGGGTTTGGTCGATTTTCATGTGATGCCCGTGTGTGTTTCATCTGTGAGACCTGTTAAGGCTGAATCTGATGTGTGTGTGTGTGTGATGCATCAGAATCTTCATTAACAAACAACATACTCGATACGCTGACATAGATTTTTGTTTCTGCAGTCGGTGACCTTTGACCCGGTTCCCTCAGCTGGAGGTCATACGTGTTCTGATCTTCCTTTCTGATGCTGCTGATGATGATGGAACAGTCTCCTGAGCTGATGTTTCCTGCGAGAGACACACGGTTTCTGTAGTCGGGATGAATGACGTCCCTGCGGTGGCTGGTGAAGACCGTTCTCTTCAGAATGAAGACGGAAGAAGATCTCCTGAGCAGAACTTCCATCATCTGTGTGCTGGACACGGGGCTGAAGGAGCAGGGAAGGACCACACACGACCCTTCCAGGGCAGACACCTTCTCTGGGGCGGAGAGAGAGAGGACAGGTGTGTTCCTCCACAGACACGCTGCTGAACACACAGATCGCACATCACAAACAACAACAAGACTGATGCAGAGACAAGTAGCTTTGCTTTTAATATATAATATCTCTTTACTCGTAGAATCTCTTTAATGTCTCGATTATTTGTTTCAAACATCAGTGAGATTAAGTGGAGATCAAATGGAAACTTTTGCTTTATGGAACAATACAGGGTTTTTTAGGAGGATCTATTGACAGAAATGCAATATATTATACAGTATGAAGTATTTCTTGAGAGGTGTATAAAGACCTTACGTAATCAACCTCCATGTTTTGTACAGAAGCCCTAAACTCCCTCGCCCCTGCGGTGAAACAGATCGCGGATGATCTGTGTGGATCGTGCTCTACGGTTCGGAACGCATGTGACCCGTGTATTAACTGAAACTTTATTCATCATTGAGTAAAAGAGGAAAACGCACTCTCTACAGTTTTAGCGCCAACGTGCTCTCAAACAGGTCCTTGCTCCTGTCTGACTTTTATTCTTCTTTTCAAACTTAAGATCCACAGACCCTTTATTTTATGTAATTCATAAGACAAGGCTCTTTCTACAGTCTTTCTGATGCCCGCATGATCTCTTCCCTGCGTCAACATGAGAAGACTCGCTGTCGCAGCCGACGACATCTTTGTACTGTGGTGGCCACCGTCGTGTTTGGACTGAGAGATTGGTTGCATATCTATAATACAACGCTAGTGGCCGCTGTAAATCAAAAACTGCGCCTTTAAGTCTCATCTGCGTCTCAGATATTTCTCCTGAGAAAACATTTCTCATCAAATTGACCCAAATCCAGATTATTTTACCTCTACAATCATTTTTCACCTCCATACTCCTGAGAGAAACATCTGAGAGTCAATACATTCATGAAACACAACTGAGACCTCCATGAAGTCTCACGGAGCGATAAAAACTGTGTGGCTCAGCACAAGACAGTGTGATCATGACATAAGAGTTTCACAACAGCATTAAACGTGTGGAAAAGAGAAGTTAAGACAAGCAAACGTTTCTCTGTTCACGCTGCAGATGAGATCTACAGTCACATGCATAATCATAATGAATATATAAGTGCTTGTGGAAGTTTATTAAACATAACATAATATATCGTGATTTGTGAAAAGAATAAGAGTGTTATTATTGAGAAGGTCGAGAGTTAAAGGATGTTTTGATGAGAATTCTGATGATATGATGTTTTGATTTGATTCTGTGCAGTAAATATTTTACTCACCAGACATCAGAGTAAAGAAAAGGATCAGTGAATCCATAGCCATGACCGCACGGATCGCATGAGCCGCAGGAGTGGACCAATTCTGCCTCGGGGATTTTGTGTCTTTTTATGTTTCAGGGGGAAGTCAGAAGGTCTGGCAAGTTTCGCAACTGTGATCTGTGATCTGTTCCATGACGTTCCAGAGCAAACATCTTCATGTCTTGAGTCTTAAAATGAAATGTATGCTTTAGTCTTCTGTGCGCTGATCTGTCACAGAATAGTCTAGTTTAAGTAAAAACGTTCATCAGGATAAACTTTGATATGGACTGAAATTGTAAGGCCCGGCCTTTTAATTTGCAATGTTTAATCACTTTTTCTAGCTGGCTGATATAAATGTGATTTAGTAGAGATTACAAGAGGCACGCACGCACACACACACACACACACACACACACACGTCTGGTTTACTATCTCCGTGGGGACAGTCCATAGGCGTAATGTTTTTTATACCGCACAAACTGTATATTTTATCCCCTAACCCAACCCCTAAACCTAAAGATCATAGAAAACTTTTTGCATTTTTAAATTTTAAAAAATATTGTTCTGTACAATTTATAAGCTTTTTTGCCCATGAGGACCTCAATTTAGGACCCCACGGTGACGCGAGTCCCCATGTGTTGGTGTGCATTCAGGTTTAGGTCCCCACCGGGATATAAAAACATGTACACACAGACACACACCATACACAAACACCACACACACCAACTCAACTTTATTTATATAGTGCTTTATACAATTTCCATTGTTACAAAGCAGCTGTACATGAGGCATATTGACTATAAGCAAAACAATTAAAGTTATACATGTAAAAACATGAAAAAGGTGAAAACACTGAAGACAGACATACAAATGCTCTACACACACAATATACACATGTACTAACACACATACACAGTGAAAGCACACATTTGAGATAAAGGAGAGAGAAACACAGGTCAAATATTAAACAGACTATAAATTCCTGTATGTAATATTAATCATGTTAAACTTTAAAATTCTAATTGTAAAGCAGCCCCCCCGGCCAGGCAAATAGTGCAAAACAATACACCCCACATACACACACCCCACAAACACCACACATACACCCCACTACACACATCCCACACAAATACACGCTCCCCACCACACAAACACACACACAAAAGTGAACAGGTGAAGCCGTTAGATGTCAGCATCTTTAATGCAGAATGATCTCTTGTTGAACTCTGACTCACTCTCACATTTTCACCCATTTCCTCTCTCACAGCTTCCTGCTCATTTCTGGTTGTGAGGTTTGATATTACAGTTTTTTTTTATGGTAACACAATATGACTGAATCAGCACACACTGAAATACACCAAACGTGCAAAACAGTTGACATTTCATATAAATAATCAGCATTTTTATATGACCATACACGCCTGTGCAAACATATTCAAGCAAACTTGACAACTTTATGTAATGACGCACAATTACTTATTATAATATTATAAAACAGACTAATGCAATGATGTGGTGTGTTCTTGATCTATGAAGAGTTTGGTTCCAAAATGAGATAACTTAGACATTTTCAAAAATCATGTTTTTTTGTTGCGCATTCTAATTACTATCAATCAAACGCCCATTGTTTTGTTTTGATTTAATCCATAATAAATAAAAAATACAGCTAAATAACAGTATAAAACACAATAAAAACATGATAACATAATATAAAAGATGATATCTATTTTTTTTAAGAATGGACTTATCTCATTTTGGAATCAAACTCTTCATATATTTCTTACATACGTATCATTCATATTTTGTCTACTTGACTGTGTTGTATATAGTATTATATGTATGGTGTAATGCAATGTAAGTCGCTGTGGATAAAAGCGTCTGCCAAATGCATAAATGTAATGTAAGATGTTCGTTCGGTCGAGGACTTTTATTTTGGAAAGCGGAAGTGCGTCAGTTTAGTGGCGCTTCCGCGTTTTCGTTCTCGGTCATTTGATCTTTGATTGGGTTGTTTTATCTGCGTGTTGTCTGTTTTCCGACGTTTTTATTTGGTCGCGGTCGTTTGGGATCTCAAACACAACAATCATGGATCAAATCCAAGCTTTGCTGTCGATATTTGCCGTTCTGATGATTCGTGATCCATTTAGTGAAGCAGCATTAAGAACAACAACACAAACCACAACTGCGAGAGCGCCTACAGTACGTCCACCTGTCCCTAAACGTACGTCTTTATCATTCTTATTTGAAAGACTAACATACAGAAAATATGAACGTTTAGAGGAAGGTCTATATATAAAGTTGAAAAGTTTCAGCTTTATTATATATATATATATTTACCAGTATGTTTAGTGTTTTAAAGTTGTATAAGTCCTTTATCCGGGCTCAAATAAATCAGATTTGCTCAAACAATAGAAAAGAAGCCTTTTTGCTGTCAAGTTGGTGTTTAAAGGCACAGTTCACCTTAAACAATCAAAGTTGAATCATTTCACCACATCGTCATGTGTTTGTAAATCTGTACGTGAGTCTGTCTTCAGTGGAACACAACAGGCGGTATTTGGTGAAATGTCTCCGTGGTTTTGTTCACACAATGGAAGTCAGTGGAGTGCAGTGTTGTTTGATGATCGACATTCTTCAAAATATCTTCTGTTGTGTTCTGCAGCAGAAGGAAACTCGTACAGGTTTGACACACAGGAGTGAGTGAATAAGCGATGACAGAATTCTCAGGTTTCGATTGTGCTGAAAATGTTCTTCATTCTCCTCACAGCATGTAACACTCTGACTTCCTGTGACAGCTGCCTCACCAATGTCTCAGTAAGACACGCCCTCCTTAACTACATTATTGGACATGATATGAACACCTCAGTCATTTGTATTGCTTTGGAGTATAAATAACACGATCAATGTTGTTTCTGACAGTGTTTGTGGTGTCAGACCAACAACACCTGTACAGATTATCCGGTGTCTTATATAATCCCCCCGAGCTCCGTGTGTAAACTGTCTCAGGCCCGCTGGGGTGTTTGCTGGGGTAAGTACAGTGACCTAAACGCCTGTCACATCTCTCACTTCTTCATTATTTCCCTGCTCAAACTCTTTTCATGGTCTAGTAATAAACGCTTCATAGTGAAACTCACATGAGAATGTAAAGCAGCATCACTTCTATTATGTGGATGTGTTCTGGTCACCTGCGCTCTCAGTAAATCTTCAGTAGGGGGCAGTAGTGACACAGTGTGTGTGTGTGTGAGAGCAGGTACTTGTGTGTGAGGATGTGAATGAATGTTCTTTGTGTGACAGTAAATTTCGAGTCGTTGATCATCGCTATGGCAGCGGTGAGCGGTGTGCTGCTGGTGGCCGTCACAGTCTGCTGCTGTTGGTGCTGTTGTTGCAGACGCAACCGCTCCACAAGGTCAGATCACTACACACTACATCCACACCCCTGACAGAAGAGCATCTATACTCTAATTATTATTTCATCTACATTTATTTATGAACTTATCAAAGATATGTAGAGCTGTACTTTGTGACCGTATCAAATATTCAATCGGATGAGTAATGTGTCATTTTATATTTAAAGGTCAACTTTATTTGAAGAGTTTGCTTCCAAAATGAGATAAAATCGCGTTTTTTTTATTGTGAATTCCAATGAATGTCAATCAAACTGCAGTTGGTTTGTTTTGATTTAAGCCATAAGAACTCAAAAATGACATCTAACTAACACAAGAAAGACATGATAAAATAATGAAAACATGATTTTAGAGTTATCTCAACTCTTTATTTGTTCCTCAAGGGAAATTTGACTTGGGCAAAGTGCCACAGTGTCGCTCTGTTCATATAGATTTTAGAAATAAAATCTGCCTTCCCCCATTCGAGGAGACAGGACTGTGGACTTGCTATGATGTAAATGTCTGCCCAGAGGCGCTGCAAACATGGCCGCCGTGTGGCGCGACTTCTGTAAACGGACTTTGGTGAAATTCAGCGCTTTCTACCCTATTGTGTCTTTAAAAAGCAACACGCTCACTGTCTGCTTTCACTTCCACTGGTTTAAAGATCTCAGGCTTGCGACTTGTCCTCATGCTTCAGGGTTTTATTTGAAACCACACATGTTTATATTCAGAAGTGATGAGATCTTTATGGACGTCAGTCAGGGGCTGATGTCAATCATTCATGATTTCTGTTGGCATTTGTTGTCTCTGTCCGTCAGATGACTGTAACTTGCATTTATACTTTGTGTGCCTCTTATTCAAACGCCTTCAGTGGATTCGTGTGAATCTGTGTTTGTTCTGAATGTGTAGTGTCATTCTTTACCTCTGTAAGTGTTGATCGAGCGGCTGTTTTTAGATGGAACTCTCACTTTAAACCTTTCCCTTTTATCGGCATCAGTTTCAAGCTGTTTCTCTTACGATGAAGATTTATTATAGATGATGAAGCGAAGGGGAATTCAGCAGCAGGTTCTTCTGTGTTTTACTTTCAGTTGTTGTGACGCTGCTTGTATACGATGATCTTTAGCCTCTTTAAAATAAAACTGTGTCTGTCACACCCCCATTAAAGAAAGAAAGAAACTCCAGAACAAAAGACTTTAGAGACTGTGTTCATTTATAATGCTATTTATTCATATCTGTATAGTGTTTGAGAGTAATGAGAATGATGTGATGTGTGATGTCAGGGTTGATGGTGATGAGGAGCAGTACACCAGAAGACGAGAGGAGATCACACAGAGGGCAGATGAACGGTAAGATTACTCTCTCCACTCGTCTCTCGGTCAAACTCTGTTGAACCCTGGGACCTTCTCTTTTAAATCACATTGTGAACAGAGTTTTGGGTGTATAAATGTGTGCCGAACTCAGGGGTCATGTGGGTGACTGTGGGATCTTTAACAAGCGACAGATGTTTCTCCCTCGCACAGATCGTGTGATTCTAAAGCTTCGACTGATTCACGTGTTGAGTCTTTTGTGTTGATGTGAGGCGTCTGATACAGAGCGCAGACCTGACACTCGGCCGGCTGCTTTATGGTCTATAGAGAGCTTCAGTGATGTATGGAGCCGTGCCGCGAGCTGTGCCGTATGTCACGCGCCCGTAAAACACCGCCACCCCACCGGAAGCCTGTGAAGGAATGATGGGCTTAAACAAAGACACCAACACGCAGTCAATCATGTGTCCATTCCAGCTCATGAGTTTGATTCTCGCTTGTTATTGTGTTCAGAGCAGTTCTTCTCAAACATGCTTCAGTACCGCAGTAAAGTGTTTGTTTATGGACAGGAAGTATCTCACATGCAACTATTGTTAAAGGTGTTTTAGTCCAGGCTTCAAGTCCAATATTTAAGTTCACATTTCCCTGTTTTGACATTTACCAAAAAAACTTGTATTTCTCTTACAGGAGGGCAGAGAGGAGAACAAAACATGATCAAATCCGCAAGAAGTATGGTGAGTAATGTCTGTACTTGACCTGGGCTTACTACAAATAAAACACAAAAGCACTCGTGGTCAATCACGGTGAACACAAATGAACCGTGAGTTACTACAGTGAGCATAGTTTAACTAAAGCTGTGGTTACACAAATGACAATTCATTCTTGGATCTGAATCTCTGCTGCTCTTCATTCGTTCATCTAACGTTGTGTTTATGTTGATTTGAGTCGTGGTTGTGTATTGATCTCATTGTGCAGTTTAGACTAATGCTTCATTCAGCTCCTGTCACGTCCTCCTGAGATAGAATCGAGCGTTCGGCGTTTTCATCGATCTGTGTGCTCCTCAACGGTTTTAAATCCATGGTTATGTGGTGAAACGTTCAGTGGAGGAAGGCGAGAGGTTATGAATGCGTCTCGCACTACACACGAAGAATTAGACTTTTTGCCGTCTTATTGCAGCCGTGATAAGAATGAAGAGATGTTGTGTCTGTAGTGATCTTCAGTGTCTCACTGTTCTCTGTCTCGTCTCGTCTCTCTTCTCCTTCTTTTCTTCTGCCGTGTGTTGTAATCTCTCTTCAGTTGTGATGTGTGCAGGTTTAGTCTGCACACTAGCTGGTGAGGAAGGTGCTGAACGTGAAGTGAAGATCACAGGATGTGTGTGTGTTCTCAGAGAGGTTCATCTCTGTATCTTCTCCTCCTCATCAGTAATGCTGACGCTCGCTAGAATCTCAATGTGCTTTATTTCTTCAGATGCTCACGTTTACTGTCTGACGCTTTTTTTAGACTGAGGTCTTTGCACATACAGTCCGAAATTTTCGTATGCGTTTTGTGGTATTTAGCGTGTGTTTGTACGGTGTCTCTGGATTGTCAAAACGCCTCTCAAAATGCTTGACACGGATGCAAAAATGCAGAAAATCGAACCCAGTCCCAATTTTTCGACAAAATATCGGAGGCAGTGTGTAAATGTGATTGACACAACGTGAGGTCGTATTTCTATTTTAACGTGCAGAATTTCGCACTCAATGTATATGGACTCAAAATGGATTTTACGTGAATGGTGGTTCTTGTGATGGGTTAACGTCTTCTCTAGTAATTGTGTTCACACCGTCTGTACTACAGTAAATATAAGCAGCAGTGAGTTCTTGCGCTGATGGTTGTGATGTCACTATCTGACATTTGACCTCAAGAAAAAAACAAAAACAAAGAACCATCAGAGATGTTACATTGTGACACATTGTGTTTTCATCACACTGCCACTTTCTCTAGTTTTGCTTTTGATAAATGTGCTCCATTATAACAATGAAGTGACAGTGCGACAGATCAAAATGGTTTTAAAACAGCTTCATTATCTTTACACAAAATCTCATTTAATAGAATTTTAGGGTAAAATATCTTTGTGAGAATCACCATGAAACTGTATATGAAGAGATTGCTTCCAAAATGAGATCACTCTGTTTTAAAATATCTTCCAAACGTATGTTTTTATTGTGTTAGTTATGGCTGAAATCAAAACAAACCAACTGGAGTTTGATTGATATTAATTATAATACACAAACATGATTTTTGAAAGAAAATGTTATCTCATTTTGGAACCAAACTCTTCATATTCTCTTATTTTCCAGTTACTAAAACTATGATATGTAATAATCGACCTGGACCCTTTAAATGTAATAATTTTTGTAAATTTCATCTCCTAACTAGACAGATCCCTGTGCTGTTTACAGTCTGACCCTGTCTACGCTATGACTGATGCTGCAGTGCTCTCATTGGCTCTGCTGTGTGTGTGTGTGTGTGTGTATGGACAGTATGATGGATGAAGCTCTTCTGTGTGTTTCTCGTGGTCTCAGCAGTCTGAGCATCAGGGAACACGTCTGCCATGCGGTCACACTCTCTTCCGTCTGTCCCCGGAAGGACATACAGTGTCAGATTCCGCCCGTGAACTCACACCGTATAAAAAGAACACTCGCCAAACACTATTTGATACTCGCCGGGTGGCTTAACTTTCTAAGAAACTGCAGAAGTTTCACTGTAATTTATGTTGATACAGTTCAATGATTAATGAGGATTAATGAGCATTCCTCATGTATACATGAAATACACCAGGAATACTTGATTCTCTGGACCTCACGCATCAAGCTAAGAATCTGAGCGGTGTTTCTGAGGTTATGGAAGGTCATTCAGTTAAAACGCATCACATTTAGAGTGAAAGTTGACTCTGTCTTCATGACCACATGCCCCTTCAGATAAGAATATGATGTGAATAAAATAATAAAACCGTTTGCTGTCACCCGACGGAAACCTATTTCTCCATCTTTGATGTAGCGGTTAAAGTTCTAAAACTAACATTAGGGTTAAGGCAGATTTTTAGTTCTGCGTCAGACAAAACGCGCCGTTTTTTTTTGTCAATACTTGTGTGTCGTGGTCCGCGTCGACAGGCCATGGCCACTAGGGGTCAGTGTCCACAGGCGTGTTGCTTGTGCAACCAAGACAAGAGCAGAAGAAGAAGCGGTTCGTTGTGTACGCTGTTTGAGAAACATTTAGCAATTTAGTCATTTATTTATATAATTCATTGGGAAATGCGTACGAGTAAACCAGACGCTATGGTGGAGTTTTTTTACATTTAAGGGAGGGGTTCACGCAGACCAATCACAGCGCTTGTGGTCCCCGCCGCATTGATGCGATGTAGATGTGCACGTCAGGCTACGGCGTAGGGTACGCGTCTCTGCGCTGACTCATGGGTAACCGCTTCAGCTCTGATGTGTATTTTATGATGTTGTGTGTGTGTATTGCTTGAAGATGTTTCAGAGTGTCATAAAAGCGTTCAGCAGGTGTCACGTATGTTCATCACACGTCTCTTTTCTCTTTTTTTAGGTTTAATCCCAGATTCTGATCATCCGTACAGCAAGTTTGAGAACGAGTGAAGCCTCAGATGTCCAGCGGTGGAAACGCATCAGCACATTTTCTGAACAAACAGATTTCTGTGGGTTCGCTCGAGATGCCGATACTGAGATTACCTTGTTCGCCCTTTCATTGGTTCTTTCCTCGTCTCTCTCTGCTCTCACTCAACACAACAGCATCACATTTTAATGCTTAACACACACGATCGATAGAAAAGGCCAAAGTGGCTCTTGGACCGTCGGTAATTGTTTTCTCTTTTAAAGCAAAGAAACTGTTGAAGTTCACTCACACTCATGTCAGTCCAAACCCACGTTCTGTCATTGTATCTGTGGAACAAAAGACGTTTTTTTGTAGAATCTAAACGCAGCTCTTATTTCATCTATATAATGAAAACGTCCGTCACGTGTCAAACAAGACTAAAACAGCTTGAAATGATCATAAATGTAGTTGATTTGACTTCCTAATCCTCCGAAGTCATTCAGTAGTTTTGTGTGAGAACCAGATGCTTCCAATAATGTCTGCTGCAGATATCAAATCTCATTTTCTGTTTGTCATGTTTAAATAAGTGCATGTGTTGAGTTGAACTGAATGAAGATAAGGTAAAGCATCAGTGGACTGTAGCTCATACGTCCATTGATATTGTAAATGTGCGAGAGACGCGAATGCCATGGTGGCGATCACTTCTGCTTTCGTGTTAGACTGAGAAAATCACACATCTATACGTTTGGAAGGACATGAGGGTAAATAAAAACAGATTTTTTGGGGGGTAATGTTTTCTTTGAAACACGCTGATTTGTTTGTGATGGTAAGACCATAGAAACCATAGTTTTAAATCACTCTCGCTTCTGTGAAATGACCTAGATGTTTGTATTTATGCGTGTTCTTATTACAACATTTCCTAATAAAAACAAGCTTTTAAAGAAGTGCTTCTGCATTTGGTTTTACATTTTTGAATTATGAAATCTGGTTGAGTTTGACAGATGAGATACAGAAAGCGATTCCCTTTGACTGCCAGAAGGAAAGAGTTTCATCTGCTGGTTTAAGTCCCTTCGTTCAATGCTAAACCACGAGCCGATCTGACTGGAATATGAACACAAACCCGCTCTTCTAAAAACTCATTTCTTCTTTCTGTCACATACAGATCAATGAATGCGAGGATCCATCTAAACTCTTTCATGTCACGTCACCTTTTTATATTTAGGACACAACAAGTGTTTACAGACCTGATCATTTAAAATATGTTGAACGCTAAATTCATCAGATATTATCATTGCTCCTCTGAAATGGTTTGGCTGACATAAGCACGGCCTCTTAGTTCTCACCCTCGTATCAACATCATACAGCGATTATGAAATGATCTCATGAAATAAATGTTTTTTACTCAATAAAACGTCACTAGTCTCTGTGGAGGTTCTTACAAATCTATTGACACGATGTATTGATCAGTCATTGAAACAAATGAAGGTCTGACTAACAGCTGTGTAATGAGCTGATGAGAACGTGACAGTGTGCTGGTGAGCAGTGAAACTGGAACACCGGTGTCTGTCTTGACAGTGAGATGTTTACATTAGACAAAACTGTCCTTTAGAATCTCATCTCAGAGATCTTTACCTGCCTCAGTCACTTACAGTATACACACATGGAGGCGGTTTCTCCAACAAGGATTAGTTTAAGCCAGGACTATGATTTAGTTAAGTTAGGATATTTAAGTCCATTTAAAAACATACTCTTAAAAAACACTCTTGAGACAAAACAATCACACTGATATATTTGAAGAATTTGGTTCCAAAATGAGATAACTCAGATGTTTTTAATATGACCAGTTTCACAGACGAGACTTAAAACTAGTCCCCAGAATATTTGACCTGTCTTAACTGAAAATAACTTGCCATGACATATCTTCAAATATATACGTCAGTGCCATTGTTTTGTCTCAAGATGCAAACCAGAAACGTTTTTTCTAAGACATTTTTATAAAAGTGCCTCAAATATACTAATTAAACTAAGGTCTAGTCCCGGGTTAAGCTAAGCCTTGTCTGTGAAAGCCTTGAGTTCTTATGGCTTAAATCAAAACAAAACAACAGCAGTTTGATTGATATTAATTGAAATGCACAATAAAAAACATTATTTTTGAGTTATCTCATTTTGGAACCAATTTTAGGATATGTCAGTGTAAGTTGTTTTCGATCAAGTTAGTCTGGAACTAAGGCTTTAGCCCTGTCCGAGAAACCACCCCGTGTAGTTGTCATGTCAAGTTAAAAAATGAATTTGCGATGAACATTGTAGGGTGAAATGAGGCAGATATTTTAGTGACATCCTCTTATAACTGTTAACGGTGAGATGTGGACACTAAAAATGTACATTTCATATTTGACTTATACAAACACCACAGTTAAACATGGAATGATACTGAATGATGATCATAATTGGCGTGTCATGGAATTTAGATGACACTGGTAGCTTCAAAGTATTTTATCAAAATGTCATTTTTTGTATTCTTTCCTCGAGCCAAATTGTTCGAACATATGGTATTGCATTAAACAATATTGTGTTGAGTTCATATGGAAATTGCGAAGAATTGTTCTTTCCAGACCTGTACATTTACACAATTGTAATATATTTGTTATAGAGATTTTTTAAATATTGTTGTTCATTGTTTTTATTACATACATGTTTTTTCTTAGTCATAGTGTAGACTGACTTTTGCTATTATGTATTGTTTATTCTTATATTTCTGCTTATAGGTTCTCCTCCATTGTATATTTTATTTTATTTGTAATTAGTTTTTAATGCCTTTCTACCCCATTTTTCTCAAGAGGAATGAACAAAACAAGAAACTAATTGTACCAAATAACAGATTAGAATGAAAGATCTTGAACTGGAAAATGTGGAATACGTGTGTGATGTGTGAATAGATCTGAATAATTGATTTATGAACAGATGTTTATTATCTTCTCATCATTATCCGTAACTGTCATGGAACTGTTATGGCCATTTATTTGTCGTGTGAACGATCAAAAAAAAAATCTAATTATTTTTCAAAGTATGTTTTCTTTAATGAATGGGTCATTTCCACAGCGCGTGGGAAATTTGAGACCCTACAAAAGCGATTGAAAGACCCGATAACAAACGCACAGATAGATGTCCACGATGCGCAAGTCTTCGGGATGCCCCGACCCTGAGGCGGGGCTCGGCCGATGACGGACAGTTCCCATAGCGAATCGCTCAAGCAACGGCCATCGATCGACCAATGGCTGTCCCTTGGGGGCGGGGCTAACTCTCAGCGCCTCACCTCGCTCTCTCCAGCAAACGGAGAGAATCCTAAAATGACATCCAGATTCCCAGAGGCAAGAGCAGGAAAACCGCAGCGTTCAAGCGCACAGTCGTGAAGTTTTCCTGCTCGCGTTACTGCGGATTACATCGGCAACAGACATGTAGTCTGCAGTCAACACGTTAGAAATGTGTTTTTAAAAGAAAGTAGCGCGCGGTGACACACAACAGTTTTACCTCAGGATTTCATTCCCGCTTTTTAACTCCTCCGGCAGGATTTCCGAGTCCCGTCGACATGTGTGATCTCATGCCCGCGGCTCAACAGGCCGAAAAAATCGGCAAAATGACGAAATTAAGGAGAACTTTGTCGGAGAGCTTCAGTCGCATCGGTGAGTGACTCAAACACGACGGTATTGTTCGCCAGAGCTGCTGGTGGCACTGCACTGGACAGCCTGACTGACAGTGAGGGCGAAAGTTTGCGTTTGGACTGGAAATCATCTTTAAATCCTCCGAGACAAGCAGTCAAACATTTCAAATAACGTCATCGTGAAAGATTTCTCTTTAATTAACGTGCTATTAAATGCATCAGTTGCCTTCATTTTAATGACTATACTAGACTTAAACTGATTTAATGTCTATTCGTCAGAGACTGCAGATATATGATGTAGAGATCATGCTGTTGTCATTGGTCATCATATGCAACACATACACGAATGTTCTGTGAGATGATCTGTGATCTGTGTGACGTGAAGCGGCTCGGAAGTTTAGATGTGACTCATGTTTATGATCTTCATGTATTTTGATGACTGAGGCATAAAGAACAGACAGTTTTACAGAACACAGGAATGTCTCAGTACACCAGTGAGATTTAAAGGAGACCAAATGGAGCCTTCATGTCTTAATCAATGGTAGATGTATGGATGGCCATTGTGTTTAGATAACACTAGATGGGGTTTTAAAGAATGACAAAATGTAATTATCAAAATCCTGTTTTGGGCTTGAACAATCATACATCTGTCATTCATTACTGACACAGTTATTGTGTTGGTTGGGTTTAAGGCGATGAACTTTAGGGTTTTGTACATCGTGACTGATTCATGAAGGACAGACGATCTAGATCAGGGGTCTTCAACTACTTTTCTTTGAGGGTCAGATTCCAAAAGTATTGATAAGATCACCATACTTACCATATCATCATTTCTTCTGTTATTTTGCATTTCTGTCATTTATTGCATTTTGTTCCTTTTTAAACGGTTTTTGTTGCTGGTCATATATTAAAACATGCACTCAAATATTGCATCCAGTATTTTTGCCTTTTCATTATATTTAATATCATATAGAGTCTTTTTAATTTTATATTCCTTAATGGGACAGTTCACCCAAAAAGGAAAATTCTGTCATCATTTAAGATTGTTCCAAATCTGTTTAAATGTCTTTGTTCTGATTAACTCAAAGAAAGATATTTTTAAGAATGTCAGTAAGCAAACAGATCTCATCCCCCATTGAGTCCCATAGTATATACTATGACAGTGAATGAGGAATGAGATCTGTTTGCTTACTGACATTCTTCCAAATATCCTCTTTGTGCTCAGCAGAACTGAGAAATGTGTACAGGTTTGGAACAATCTGAGAGTGAGTCAATGATGACCGAATTTTCATTTTTGCGTGAACTGTCCTTTTAATGCGTTAGTTTACCCCAAAATATAATTGCTGTTAATTTATTGCTGTGCATTTCTTTTCCAAGAAGATATTAATGAAGATATTTGGTTGAATTAATAAAAGTCAAAAACGCTTATACATTCAGCACAAAAGTATCCCTGCCCCTTGATGCTAAACTGGCCTCTTATGAAGTGAATCAATTGGTCTGTGCAAAATACTGAACGCTACTATCGTAGGTTAGGATTATCATCGCATCATCGGGTGAATTCCAATCGCATTCATGTGCCCCGCGCATTTAGAAGGGCAGATCCTTTGAAGTGCAAGTTCTGTAGAGAGATGAACAGCTGTTTTTCGTAAATATAGCCCTTTAAATCATACATGTAGTAATAAAAACAACATCGGGTTTCCCTTATCTGAGACGACAGTTCACGTGGTGTAGTACTCTTCCTGCAGTGACTTTCAAGGGCACAAGACGCCGACTGCCTGTGGCTGTGGATTGCTGATTATAACGTTGTAAATAAGATTACGTTTCTTGGACAGACCGATCAAACCGCTTTTAAGACGTCAATCGCTCTGAGCCGTGAGAATTACTTTTGTATTGAATGTAGCAGCATTTTGGACTTTCAAAGATGTGGACGTGCATTTTAAAGCACACCGTTCTTAAAGTCTCTCCACTTATTTGAAATGTTTAGGCGGGCCAAGTAAAAGAGGATTGGCGGGCCGCATTTGACCAGTTGACTAGCCCTGAACTAGATCATACAGAACACTGAAATATCTCAATGAGATTGAATGTAACCAAATGGAGACGTTTGCTTAACCTTAGTGGTTTTTGTGTGTGTGAACAATCGTACAATCACATATATATTTTTACATTTTTAATATAAACCCCAAAGAGGCGTGTAACATTTATTTCATTGAGCGTAAAGAGGATGAACGTTTAAATGATGTTTATAATATGTTTGCTCGTGTAAGATCATGAAAAGTTTATTTCTTGGATTGTCTTCTATATTTCTGCAGGAATGTCTTATAACCACAATATTATCTGTTTAATATAACTGTTCAAGCATTTCTTTAGTTTATTGTAGGATGACACGTATCTGGGGATTTTTGTAACTCAGATCTCTATCAAGTCTGATGCAGATGTATATTCGCGTGATGATGATATCGAGGCGTTTATAATGTTGCTGTGCTGCAGCTTGATTTGCGATTCTCATTGTCTTGTAGTCCGTGTCATAAAGACGTCTCTGTTGTGAAGCTGCTGTGGGGATAGAAAACGTTGCCTAGGGGTCTTTGCTTCTAAAAGATGCTGTCTGCACAGATCATGTGCTTCATGATTGATGGACGCTGTTAAATGACTGCTTTATCCAACCAGCACAAGTTACAACAGTAATATGATCTGATCGTTGTGTCTTTGTGCAGGAATACATAAAAATAGGATTTGTATGGGGTTTGTTTCAAAAATAAGTGAGCTGGATGGGGAGCAAATTCTTTTGATCAATTTCTAACCAAGACATTCCCACAATGCATTGCAAGAAGCTCAGTTGTATATTGCAATATTTGGATGCACTTTTAATGGTCACACTATTGAAATCTGAGTTTTCAGTCACCTGTGAGGTTTCTTTCTAAACAGCAGACAGGGTTTTGAGGCGGGGGGTGTTTTGGCTGCTCATAAAGCTTTCTGTAGATATTCTGAGTGTCTCAGAGATGTTTTATTCTGCCCGTCACACACTCACTCCGCTCTACTGTGCTTTAGTCAGACGTCGTCTGAAGCATTTCAAAAGACTTTCTTCTGTACGTGGCAGGGGGATATTTTAAGCTTCTATGAGGCAAAAAAGTATATTTGTGCTTTTTTTCATTGAAGTTAATGTGTCGGCCCTCACCAAGACGTAGAAATGACAAGTTGTCATAGTCCTGATGATTCACTCTGTTGTAATTTCTCTGTAAAGTGAAAGGATTTGAATATGAACTCTTTCTACAGTGAACTGTCTTCAGAGGAGAACAGCTCGGCATTGTCTCAGAACAATAGCAACAACATGAATAAATCATTTTTCAAGGGACATGAAAGAAAGATGCTCTGTTTAACGGAGACGATCGCTTGCCTGGTTGAGCTTCATTTAATGATCTGTCGATGGAAAGACGGGTCAAATGGCAGAAAAATTTGAATATTCTCCATGTTGTACGTCTTAAAATCTCCCAAGATGCCATTGCAAGACGTTTATTTATATTTTAAAGTGTCTTTGAGGATTTGAATCTATCTGTGCGTTCACACCGCCAGCAACAAAGCGAGGCGACGTCATTCATTTCAACAGAGAGCCGGCGACACGGGCGACGGTGACAGTTGGCGACAGGAAGTAAGCGTGTCTAACGACGAGACAAAGTTGAAATTTGCACAACTTTATGCAAAAGGAGCGAAGCCCATCATCCGTCTCTTAGTTACTGCAGGGTTCATTTATAAATGTTACTAGAGCAACCAAAGCTAGGAACGCCTTCTAATGACCTCATAGCAAGAGACTAGCAACACCTAGCGACAGAGTTGCTGGTGGTGTGAACGCACAGTTAGCTATAAACAGTTGCATGAAAGTTACTGAAGTTGCATAAATCCTCGACATTTATATGATATTAAATGATATTAGTACAGATTTATGCTTTATTTGACCTGAAGCATGTATATTGACACTGTGTCTCTGCGAACACATACTGTATGTATTGGTACTTTCATGTGCATTGATTTTATGTAAAACATTATCAATCATTTATCAAACCAGCAGATGCATAAATGTTTGATATGGCTGAATGTGAAGAAAACCCATCCAGGTCACATTAATCCCCAAATCAAAAGAAAGAAAGGAATGAATCTGTAATGAATCTGAAGATTTAAATTTTTAATGTAATCATTTTTTCTTTCATTTTTAATTATTGTCAAACAGAGGTCACATTAGATTCTCATTACAGCCGTACATAATATTTTTATCTGTATTACTATCATACACTAATACATGGATTTGTTTATTTAAACGCAATACAACTAATGCTACAACAATTTTATGTACAATTTAAATGATATATAATTATTTTTCGGCACAATGAAAATTCGATTTTTTTTAAACAAACTGCATAAATGAAAATGGGGAGGGTGCAGAAAATACAAAAGGCCTCAAAAATAGTTTTATTTATTTGATGAAATAATTTATTTGTTTTGATTGTGGTGTGAAATATGACCTGGATGTGTATGACAGGTTTATTGACCTTTGACCCAGGATGAACTTCATCTGAACTCAATCTCAAAATGACTTTCATTACCTTTTCATGTGCATGTGAGAAATACCCAATTGACCCCATTTTGTGTTAATTTATTCCCCGTTTATTGAACTTAATGTCTGATATCATCTCTCTTTTCCCCCTCAAGCTTTCAAGAAAGAAGACAGCGGCTTTGATGAGGTAAGACCTTATATTTGTGTATTTGTGGGGATTGGTGAAGAACACCTCTCTGTCTCTCGGCTGTGTTATTGTTGGGATGTAGCGTGTTGGATTGTGTGATGCTCAGTCTTCTGTGGAGGTCTTTAGGGTTGACATGTCAGTTGTGATGTGTGTGAGATGTTTCACGGTTCTGTTGCTCTTTTGTGCCAAGACACCAATCCTCTTTTCTTCCATTATCTGTGGAAACAGGCCCTCCCTCGAGTGATATCAAAACACTCTTCGTGAGATTTCTTATTTTCGTTGACAAGTGGCTGAAGGTTTGGCATATCTGTGCGGCTGGAGGAAGTTTGTGGGCTGTGAGGAGGGTGAACGTTTCAGACGTCCTCTGGATAGTTTATTTCAGCTCAGGGATTCGCTCTGTGTTTACACCTCACCTGAGGTGTTCCTGACCCGTGTTCCTGCTCATGCGGTGATGTCACAGTGTTCTGCTGGTGTCCATGTGTCTTGAACAGCATTACTGAGACATTTGTGTCCGAGTGCCCACAAGTTCCTGGAAAAAGAAAGATTTCATTACATATTCAACATATCATTTAAATTCAGAAAACAGTAACTGAGGTATTTTATTCAGTCAAAGTTTAAGAGCATCACTCTAGCACGTCCTGTCACACATCACGTTTGATCATTTGCGTCTTCAGTTAATATATGATGATTTCAGTTGATAAATATATATATATGATGATTTATAATGAAATTGGAAGCTTAAAGGTGATGGGTTTCATTTCTATTGCCAACAGTACAGTAGAGTGCATGCTGATGCATTCATCTAAACGGTTTATTTAGCGAGTATTTTCTTGTATTTTCAGTAAGACGGTGTGAGATCTTTATTGAACTCTGAAGCTTTGCTGCATTGATGCGCTTGGCTTCTCACTGTCGTGCTCTGCAGTCACATCTGGTTAGAGCTGCATGAGCGTTTCTCTGCTCCCTGGAGACACGTAGGAAGCGCAGGGCATGCGGGTGGCTCTTCGGCTCTCTCTGTGTCTCTCTTTGAAGACTCGTGTCTGTCGACACACGTGTTACATTTGCATCAGAACTGCAGAGGTGGCAGTAAATGTGAAACTCGCAGGTTTGCAGAGGTTTATTTCTGCTCAATCTTTCTCTCGACTGACAAGCTGTGCTTCAGTGAGACGATCTGTCGGCGAAATAACACAATAACATATATTTACACATTTCTGATTCCATTGCCATCTGCTGTCTACCTCAACACTGATCTCTTTTTTAAACCTCTATTTATCATAAGGGAACAATCTTTACATTTCTTTGTATGTAAATACATTGTTATTTTCCTTTGTGAAATAATTTTCTACATATATTTTCTATATTCTCCTCAAAGTTGCATAGTCTTTGGAGTGTACCAGATGAACATTTCACTGCAAATTGTACATGTTTACAAAGTGTATGTGACAAATAAAATCTTGATACTTGAATCTTAAGTGTGAGGAAAACAGACTTGGGGGCCATTCAGACAGAACGCATCTCTGCGTCTAAAAGCGCGAGAACAACGCTCAGATATGTTTTTTTTTAAAGCGCAGCCTAGAACGCCTCCTCCGCCATGTTGCCTTCAAATAAAACAGTTATCATGCCAACTTGCTTCTGTAAACAAAAGCTCGCAACGCATGCCTCACCTCCAAATTCGTCTGATTGGTTAACTGGTTTTGGAACTGGCATTGATGAGCAGCGCTGCATGTAAAAGTAAGAAAAATGTTTTGTTGACACTGCATCTTAAAAACCCGGCGCTCGTGAGCTTCAAAAGACACAAAGACGTGACCGTAATGGTCATGTCCGTCAAACACGTGTTTTTAAACACATTGGAATGGAAAAATGCGTTCTGTCTGAATGACCCTTTACTTGTGCAGTGATATTTCAAATTGATGATGCAACGCATCGGGATATCGAATCAAATCGTAAAGAATAAAGATTCCCTGCATTTCACACCAAAACGTTCACATTGTTGGTGATGTGCTGAGAACTGCATCAGATAGAAGCGTCTGTCAAATCAAACCCATAAATCAAATACAGCATGTAACTTGTCCCGGACCATTTGTGCTAAAGACATAAATACGACCACAAATCATGCAGCTTGTTTATACAGTTGTGTGGACTTTGAATGAAACTGTTAGACTTACACTAAGAAACCTGAACGTATCTGGAGATCTTTGACGTTGCATGTTTTGTGTGTGCGAACACTGCGTTTATTATCTTTACAAGATATACGAATTTGGTTATAATCGGTTGTTTATAGCTTTGCTCTGAGAATGTCTGAAACAGTGTTTTTTGGAATCATATCTCGGCAATATGTGCTTTTGGTGATATTGTTAGCTTGTTTCTCCATGAGAATGACGTTTGTTGAAATGATAAGATGTGTAGAGCTCTTCGTGGGAACTGCTTAGCTCTGTTGGCTATAAATGGCTGCTGGAGCTAGAGAAACACGTAAGGAATCTGAAAGGAAAAGAGTCGTTTCCGGTCGCCGGGGTCTCAGAGAACCTCTCTCAAATCTTCTGTCTGTGGGGGTCTGACGCTTTATGTATGCAATGCGCTGCACTGACCTGCACGTGTGTGTGTGATGCATGGAAAATGATGCATGGAAAATGATGCATGGAAAATGATGCATGAAATGCATTTCAATCTTTGGTTTTCAGTATAAAACACCAGCATAATGTTTGCTTATTAAATCACACTGTTAATTCTGTAAGATTGTAAAGTAAAGTGCTTTATTACATATTATCAAAAGAAGAGAATGTCACAGTCAAGTCTTTATTTTAGATTCAGATTTTTTCATTACAGCTTTAATTCCCCGATGCGTAATGAATGGAAGGATTTGTAATGATAAATTCCATCAACCCAACTCCTCCCGTCATTTCTCCCCGTGCCAGAACTTCATTATTTATCCTCGTGTTTTCCACTTTCATTTGTTGAGATGTCAGTGTGTGGAATTCATTTAATATATGTCATCTTTCATCATTTAAAAAGCTCCCCAGTTGTTAGCAGAGAGGCTGGTCTCGTGAAGAATTTTTTATGAAAGATTTGGATGAAACATCACCTCATCACCTCTCTTGTTTACTGTTATGATATGAAATCTGTGGTCAGACCAGAAACATTTATTAAAGCGTAAATGTTGAAGTGTAAACGTTGATTTAATGTTGAGATGTTGGGTGTAGGGTTGTTGTTTTGTGCTGTATTCTGAGTCAAATAGTTCAGGGGAAAGGCTGGAAAACAATCCAAAGTTCCACCCGAGGTTTCCAGGGAGAAAGTGTGCCAGTAAACCGCTGGCGTGTCTGAACTGGACTGCAGCGTCAGGACGTCAGCTTGCTCATCTCTTCCGCTTACAACCTTTTCCAGAAACCCAAAAACATTACGCAGCATTTCCAGGACAGAAGATCAACATGTCAGGTCACGGGCGGATCGCCAGCTAGAGGCGTATATTCCTCATGTCACATAGCAAGTGACAATTTTAATGGACTGTCATCTGTTTTTCTCTTCCTTCATTAGTTTATAATGAAGTGTGAAACGCTGTGTAAACGTGATGAGGTTGTCAAATCATCCGTTATCTGTTCGTGTATTTCAGTGTGAGGGCTGGGCTTGTGTTGGCCTGTTTCCATCCGCTCAGATGTCTGCTGATGACCGTTGTGAGGGGATGATATTAACCAGCCAAAGACAGGGAATACTTACTCGCAGGCTTCGTAGAGTCGGGCCTCTATCTGGGTCAGAAACTGTCAGAGGAATGGCATCTTTTCCTTCCAAAGAATACAGTGAAATTGTGGCCCGTGTTTTGGATGATACAAGAGCAAAGAAAGAATCGTGTCTGTCGTGTTGCTGTTCAATGGTCTGTTGGGAAGTGATTCTGGTGAAGACCTCTGGTCTCTTCATCCTCCCTGCGTGAGTCGGTGAAGATTGGACGGCGTTTGTTTGTCATGTTATGATTTTAAAATCTGTGCTCACCAGTTACTCGGAGTCAAGGCATCTGCTGAACGACTTGATTATGAAGGAGAAAACTTTAGTTCAACCCAGGAAGTGCCACATTTGTCATGTTGACATTTAAATCTGTCCGAAAAATGTACTTTTGGAGAGAACCGCATGCATACTTGTAGGAAAGCTGCAGTTTTATCAGATCCTTTGACATGCAGTGGAGTGAGAGTGACATTTTTAAACCCCTTGCCCATCTTTGCTTCAGGGCTTTATGGCTTACATTTATATCATAAATTTGAGCACGTCTGTATTTCTGCTTTTCTGGGGGAACTACTCACATAGATATCTGTAACTAACCCTAAGCAGACAGAGATATAAAATGTTTAGAAAAGACCAGAGAGCACCAATGTGTGCTATAAGATCAGTCAGACACGCTTGTGATTCTGATTTATTTATTCGTCTTTTGACTCGGAAGATGTCAGACTTTAATATCTGAGCGTTGAACTCGTGTGTGCTGGTCACTGTATACTGCAGCGGATCTAAAATTACTTCAAGATGTTCTTTGCCAGAATGCATTTGACCTCACATGTCACTTCATTTTCTTGTTTCCCTCTTTTGCCCGGACAGGAGTAAGATATTGAGCGATACCCTTGACTGCTCTCACCCTCTCTCTCTCTCTCAGGAGCCAAACGTCCTTATCCTGTCCTGAAAACAACATCACATCACTTTTTATTCACATCCTTCATAAGAGTGCACAGGGCAGGAACGGTTGGCACGTCTTATCCTTTTATGGGACTTTTAGGGGTTTTTTGTGTCTTTTAATGTGACTTCAATGTGAACCTTTGGAATATTTTCCATTAAAACGATGTTTCTTTAGACAGAACAACTTTACAGTGGGCAAAAAAACTGCAAAAATACTCTATAGTTGATTGTTTATATTGATTACCACTTGTATAAGTTTTATAAGTAAAACCTTGGTTAATTTTTGCACTTTAGGAAACATTATGGCCAAATAAAAAGTGCATTAAAACCATTGCGATTGTTTTATATTGTCAGCAAAAGCGTCATTACGTGTGTGAATCTGATATAACATACGGCAATATGTTTGCATGTAAAGTGTCACTCATCTATCCATTGAGTGACAGCTGTCTGTCAGCATTAATTGACAGCGTGTGGTTGTCCATCACAGAGGTTCAGACTTTTATCTGAAGCTATAAGGCACTACATGAGTAATCCCTGCCGGTCCTCATGACCCGTGTGTGCCAGCGTGGGTGAAGATCTCGTCTCATTAAAAAATGAAGGTTTTGTATAATCCGTACGTTAATTAACCTCCTTTAATAGCCCCTGGAGGACGAGTAGTTGATCAAATATTGCTGAGATATTTAAATGTAAATGTAGCAGAGCGGCCCACAGAGCTGCTGTCATTCGACGTGTGGTGATACTCAACAGGAAGTGGATTTCACATACATCATTTTGACAGGTTTGACTCGTCCCATATGCTTCAGGGTTGTTTATCAAGACGTCTTTAAGTTGCTGCTTGATGGGTTTGTTTAATATATTCATACATCTGAGTATTTCTGGTCATTTGTGTTGTTGTATTATAGAGCAGTAAGTGACCCTAAACTTGTATTTATGGATATGTGTAGACATTTTCATCGGACGCGCACGCGCGTGCCTGACCCTTAGTTATCTTCTGGTCTGTGTTTGGCTAGTGTCTAATAATTAGGGATGAGTCACGAATTTCAAATATTCGATTAGTTTATTTAATTTTAGAATTTCGAATAGTGTGTGCGATCTTAAAAATCGGCGCGCTTTCACGCGTAACGCGTTCATGTAACCAAAGAGTGGCGCTGCCAATAGCGGCGCTGCGACGCACCTAAAACCTAAAGGCTGTCAATCAAGAGACAAAAGAGGAAAACATTTTCTCATAACAATTGCTAACGTAGTTACGGACACTGTAGACCCGCGTGGCATAACGGATATGGTAAATTGGGACAGTGTCAAAAATGAGTTCTGTGTGGGGTCCTTTAATAAAACTAATGAGAAAAAAAATCTTATGGAGTTTGTACAGCCCGATTTTAGCAATCGGGCTCTCTCTCTCTCTCTCTCTCTCTCTCTCTCTCCCTACTAATAATATAACTATTTTTATGTTATTTAGTTTATGTTAATATTAATTTATATGATTATTTTATTGGATCATAATTGTATTAAATGATTTCTTGAATTTTGTTATGTGTTCATTTTATTTAATAAACAATTTGTTGAATGGGTCCTGCAGTTTGGTCACATTTAAAGAAAGCGTATGGGACACTGACATCTAGCGGTTGAGTTTGGTATCGCAGTCCAAAGTCAAAATAATGGAGAGACAAGTTTAGCCAAGTAACGCTTCTCGGTTTCTTTCGCTTGTTATCAGAAATAATCTACAGGCGCTCTGGGGAGTTCAGTTGGGGTCAAGAGTGCGCATACGCAGTAACGTTTGTTTATGTGGTGAAGATGAAACCGTCTATATTTCAATGAATGTCAGTGTCATTCAACTCTTATGGTAGTAGAAAACAAGTTAATTGTCTCTGTCTGCCTGCAGTGTGTGATTGTTGCTGATGGGATGTAGCGCAGCAGCTGGTGTCTATATTAACCTGCTGTAATTATCTGAGACTGATGAATGCGGCAGAACCCCTCCCAAATCACAGCCATCAGAATCTCCATTCAGGTCATTAGCCTGTGATATGTGAGTGCGGGTTCCTGGCCACGCTGCGGTCTGGAAATATTCGAAACGCTCTGGAAATGTCAAGCCTGGAATGTTTGTCGGGCTGAACATGCGTTCATGCATAATGCAAAATGAAACCGACTCTGAGGTCTCATGCGTGACCCCTGCTAGACATGTTCCCTCCCTGATCATGTGACGGTACGGGATGCGATGAGAGAGCTTTTACTATGTCTATCTAAATGATAAATGACTCAAGAACTCTCTTTTGTTTACTGGTTACATGTGTGTTGATGTTTGCTTTGTTTGGATGAGAACAAAAGACCCGGCGTGTCTGTAAACTTCATCCGTGCTGATAAATATCACAATCATCTCACATTTTGCCACCAGCAGTTGAGGTTTATTTATTGTGCATTTGCTTTCTCGGAGGTTCAAATGATGAAGATAAGTCTCTTTCCTCGAAAAGCGTAATGGACAAACACTAAACGTTTGAGAGATGTGGACCTGAAATGATGATTTGGGCTGATTCTTCATTCACAGGGAAGAAGGTTTGGATGTGTTTGTGGTAACTGGTCTTAACCTGCTCTGAAGATGAATGATTTAGTTTTTATATCACAGGTTGGCTGAGTTAAGTGTAAATCGATAGTGGATAGTTTTAACATGCGTAATATGACTATTTATATATATTCTGTTCTTTGTTGTTTATAAATCTGTAAAGGTGAAGTGTGTAATTTTGTGGAACAGCAGAAATAATGAGTGGCTTGGAAATGCCACAGTGGTTCACACTTACACTTGTCTCTGCGCTTGAAACCAAGATAGTGTTTAAGAGAAAGTGTTTACACATCGAACATAATTACACACTTCACCCTAAAAACTGTGCTGTGTTTCAGGCTGCTTTGTTGAGGTCAGATCACGGGCTCACTGTGCTGTGGTGTATGTGTGTGTGTGTGTGTGTGTTTGTGTGTGTGTGTGTGTGTTCAAGTGCTCTGTGGTGTAAATGTGTTGTAGTATGCAAGCGTGCTGTAGTATTTTGGGTGTGGAATGACACAGGGCCTCTGAGGATTGACCTCACTCATTCCTCTGTGACTTCATCTCCTGCACAGATACTCTCTCACTCCCTTACTGTCTCGCTCCGTAACTGTCTCACTCCCTCACTGTGTCGCTCCATAACTGTCTCACTCGTCTCTGTCTCACTCACTGTCTCACTCCCTCACTGTGTCGCTCCGTAACTGTCTCACTCTCTCACTCCCTCACTGTGTCGCTCCGTAACTGTCTCACTCCCTCACTGTCTTGCTCCTTCACTCTCTCACTCCCTCACTGTGTCGCTCCGTAACTGTCTCACTCTCTCACTCCCTCACTGTCTCACTCCGTAACTGTCTCACTCTCTCACTCCCTCACTGTGTCGCTCCGTAACTGTCTCACTGTAACTGTCTCACTCTCTCACTCCCTCACTGTCTCACTCCGTAACTGTCTCACTCTCTCACTCCCTCACTGTCTCGCTCTGTAACTGTCTCACTGTCTCGCTCCGTAACTGTCTCACTGTCTCGCTCTCTCACTCCCTCACTGTCTCACTCTGTAACTGTCTCACTCTCTCACTCCCTCACTGTGTCGCTCCGTAACTGTCTCACTCTCCCTCACTGTCTCGTAACTGTCTCGCTCTCTCACTCCCTCACTGTCTCACTCTGTAACTGTCTCACTCTCTCACTCCCTCACTGTGTCGCTCAACTGTCACTCTCTCACTCCCTCACTGTCTCACTCTCACTCACTGTCTCACTGTCTCAAACTGACTGTCCCTCACTGTCTCACTCCGTAACTGTCTCACTCTCTCACTCCCTCACTAACTGTCTCACTCTCCTCCCTGTCTCGCTCTGTAACTGTCTCACTGTCTCGCTCCGTAACTGTCTCGCTCTGTAACTGTCTCACTCCCTCTCAACTCAACTGTCTCACTCCCTCAAGTCTCAACTGTCTCACTCACTCCTCACTCACTCCCTCACTGTCTCACTCCGTAACTGTCTCACTCCTCACACTCTCTCACTCCCACTGTAACTCTCACTCTCTCACTCCCTCACTGTCTCACTCCGTGTCTCTCACTCCCTCACTGTGTCTCCGTAACTGTCTCACTCTCTCACTCCCTCGCTCCGTAACTGTCTCACTCTCTCACTCCCTCATTGTCTCCCACTCCTTCACTGTCTCACTCTCTCACTGACTCAATCTCTAACTCCCTCACTGACTCACTGTCACACTCTCTCACTCCCTCACTGTCTCTTTGCCTCAATGTCTCACTCTCTCACCCCTCACTCCCTCAATGTCTCACTCTCTCACCCCTTACTCCTTCACTCTCTCACCCTCACTGTCTCACTCCCTCAATCTCTCATGATTTTGCCACATCCACTTACAAAAATAAAGTTTTGACATACTTGGGGTAGGAAATTTACAAAAAAAAAATCTTAATATCCCAAGGATTTTTGGCATAAAAGAAAATTTGATTATTTTGACCATTACTATGTATTTTTGGCTATAAATATAGCCGTTCTACTTAAGACTGGTTTGTGCTACAGGGTCACATATGAAGATTTAAAACTAATACCATTATTTATTCACCCATATGTTTCAAACCTTTTATTTCAGTGTATAACCGAAGATGTTTGGCAAAAATCTTACACAGTTTTGTTTCTGCTGCTGAACTCCAAGAATGTCTGTAAAATACACAGAATTGAGATTTAAAAATGTTCATTGTACAGACGAGCAGCTTTTGTCTCCTCACACAATGGAAACTCATTTGAATGAGCTATGATTCAATGAATGACAGAAGTTTAATCTTTGAGTGAAGAGACAGAGTGAGGAATGATTCAGGATTTAAAAGGTTTTGTGTCTTATACTGTGATTGCTCTCTGTTTAATTGGCATACAGAACATGCTGACGATAAATCACAAATATTGACATCTATTTAATTCATAAATAAATGTTTCAGGTTTATTATGCATCATTAATTGGTGCAGTTCACCTTTCACTGATATTATTTTATTTTATTTTATAAACAAACAGCATTTCTCCTCTTGATAAAATAGTCTATTCTAATTGTACAACATGGTTCTTCAGAACAGGTAACATGAGTTTTTGGTGATCAAGTTTTTGCCTTGGTGATTTATAAAATTGAAGTCCTTGGGTGTCATATTTTGAACATTTAATGCACAGATACAGGTAACATCAGCGGCATCAGATGCGGCAGGAAAAGCACGTTCTTAACGCAATTTTTGCACCTGCAAAAGCATTGCTGAAAGGGGCGATTGCAAAGTATCTTCTAGGTTAAAGAGCAAATGGCGTTGATATTTATTAATCAGTTCGCCTGTGTGATGGAAACGGCTATGTTATGAGTGACAGTTGCCAATCTCCCCTTCAAAATTCCACTTCTAGAGCTCTGCCCTTCTTAGTGAGTAAGGCACTTGGGTGCGATTGATATTGGTCCGAAGTTTCAGTCGCAGAAGCTGTAGATTTCAGATGATATTTCATATTTATTTTAGAGACTGATACATTAACAGGAGCCGCGCGGATTACTTTTGTATTGCTTGTATCTGCTTTTTCACCTTTCTCTTTTATGAAAGCTCTTAATAATTATTTTCTTTCTTTTTGAGCTCGTATAACTCACATCAATGAGGTCCTGCACTTTATCTCTCTTAATAACCCTTTTAACATCACTTTATTTTCTCAATCCTGCATGTTTTAAAACCAAAACGAATCAAAACCTCAGACACGCAAGCGCTTTGCTTCCGATGGACACGCATCATTTGCATTAGGAAAGACTTAGGAAGGTCCACCTCTTAGGAAACGTACACAAATGAGGATCATTTTAGATGTTTAACTATGACTTGGAGCATTGGGATTGCGAGACGAGGGCAATGTACTTATTTTTGTATGAAAATCTCAAATTCGATCAAAATCCATATTTTTCCTGGAGCTCAAAATTAGGCTGTTGGCGTTCCGAGTCATCATGCCAGCAGCACGGGTCTCATTTGCGTATAAGCTTCACCAGGTCATACATGTGATTAGCTGCGGCTCTATATGTGTGCGGTGCCCTTGGAAAACTTGTGCAGGCGGAAAATCTGAAGACATTAATTTTGACCAGCAAATTGTGGCTTGTGTAACGTTTAGCAGTTTTTTTAATTGAAGCAAATGAAGCAATTCTGTGTGTGCACAACTGACCCTACGTGCTGCCTCCCAAGAAATGGAACGCCAAAGCCTTCATCAGGTGAGCCCAACACCCACCCAACACCCACCACCTCCCCCCCGTCGTGAAATTGGCAGAAACAAAGTAATTTTTCTAAGTTGGGTGTAAGTTCAAAATGTTCATGATAAAGCATGTATTAAATGGTAAAGTTAACAGCCAAAAGAGAGAAAGTGTATTTATTTGCCAAAGTCACTGACCTTACCTCCAGGGGTTTATTTTGGACTCTTGCCACAGCGTAAAGCAGCCAGCTCAGGGTTTTCGTTCAATGTGCTGGAGTAATTAAAATCTGATTGCTCCTTCACTCCTGTTTCACCTTCAGACTCATTGATTTGCTTTGTGTGTCTGGTGACCTGTCACTCACAGATCTGATCTCAAGATTTGTGTTTTGATCCATCAGACCGTTCCTGCATCTGTGAGGGCTCACGTCATTTCAGCATTGATCCGCTTTGTTTTGACCCGCTGTGTGTGCATGCGTGCGTGTGTGTGTGACCTGACATACAGATCATACAGTGGATACACGAGGCCTGTAAGAAAGAGCCTTTTTCATCTGTTTACTGAATATCATAAAACGTCTCGTACTGTGATCGTGTTTGTGGTGAGATCCTCGTCTCTGCCGTATGCTTTGGGTTTGTGCAGGATTCTCCGAATGCAAAAGTCATGGGGTCAAAGGGGTCATATGGAACGAACACGTGTTTTTCTGTGTCTTTGGCGTGTTATATGTTGCACATGTATGTATTAGACACGTAAAAGTGCACAAATGAAAGTGTGGGAACAAAAGATGCATTCTATGTAAAAGCGAATGCTCACCCAGATTTGACTAAGACGTTATTTCCGTCACACGCTTGCAGTATTCGACCAATCACTACGCACTGGTTAACTGGCCAATCACAGCACGCCTCGCTTTTCAGAGCCATGAGCTTTGTAAAAAATCTACGCATTTCAAAGAGGCGGAGCAAAGAGGAGATACAAACACACGGTGTGTGGAAATACAGTGTTTCTGAACCTTAAATCATGTATACACATTACATTACATCAAAAACAAACCATAATATTTAATTTAGCCGCGTCATATGATCCCTTTAAGTTGAGGTTTGTCCTCTCTCTCTTCAGGTTGTGTGATCTCTCAGGACACTTGAACTGGTCACAGCAGCATTAAATGAGCAGGGAACACGTGTCCCGTGAACTTCGGGCTTGTGTTCTTGTATTTAGTTCTGAATGAATTGCAGGTCGATGCTCTGAGGCAGTCAAACACCTTTCCAATATTCGGCTGTGTTTCTGTAATGAATGTGTGTGAGGGGGAGTCAGAATAATGATGTTTAGATGCTGTATCAGCAGGGTTTTAAATCCTCCTGCGGTGGACAGAAAGAATAACTTACAGTCAGCCGCTGAATGTGAGACAGTAGATTCACAGTGGTATAAGGTTAAATCAAAATCAATGAAGTGTTGAGACCATTTTTAAAGCACTTTTAAAGTCCACATATGGCACTTTCAGACGACTGGAACACATTAGATATCACATGTGTTTTTCTAATATATTTTGCTGTTAAACTCCACTGATTTAGCCTGAGATTTGAGAATTCTTTAATGAAACTTCTGCGTGTTAAGTGTTGTCTCAGCGGGGAATTCACAATGAATGCAAATTGGCTTGAATTCTTGAATATATTTGTTTTAATCCGTGTTTTCCTCATTTACGTGTGGAGCCTCTGCGCATAATTCTGCAATTCTTGTAACATAAATATTCATTGACTGTTTAACGCACATTTTATTGACGGAGATCAAATTTTGTTGTGGGATTTTCGTCTGAGAGATGACGTCTTGATAGACACAATGTTTTCAATTTTGTATCCCTATGGTATATCAGAAATTGTGTGTTTGTGTGCACGCGAGCGTGTCTGCGTATGTGTGATGATGCTTTATTAACTAAGTTCGGGAGGAGAAGGAGCAGATAATTAACTCGGCTGGTCCGCTGTCAGCAATCACAGCACCCGACCTATCAGTTCAAGAGAGAGAGAGCCTCTATAAATAGTCAAGACGTCTTACCTTCACTCTCTCTTCAGTCTTAAGCATCCCACCACCACCCCGGCTCCTCACCTGGAGCCCCTCGTCTCCAGCCGGACATAAATGGGGGGATTGTTCCGGGTTCGGGCTACTGCCGGATTCGGATTCCTCGTCCCGGACCGCACACCAAATACGCTTACCCTCAAACCTTCACCATTATCTCTGCATAGGTGAACTCGTGAATTAGCATGTGTAGCGTGGCTATGTGTGTGCATGCCAGTGTTTGTGTGTGTGTGAGTGTTTTCACGTTTGTTTATGTATGTATGTGTGTGTACGTGCGTATGTGTTAGCATGTGTAAGCATGGCTGTGTGTGTGTGCAAGCTTTCCTGTAGCTCAGTGGTCAGAGCATGGCGGAAGCAAAGCCAAGGTCATGCGTTCAGACCCAGCGATTGTACGATACAAATAATGAAAAATATCACGCTTTGGATAAAAGAGTCCCCCAAATGCATAAAAAAAAAAAAGTGTGTGCGTGCCAGTGTGTTTGTGGACGCGTGTGTGTTTGTGTGTTAGTATGTGTAAGTTTTGCTGTGTGTGTGTATGTATGCCAGTGTGTTTGTGTGTAAGCGTGACTGTGTGACTATGCGTGGCTGTGTGAGTGTATGCCAGTGTGTTTGTGTAAGCATGTGTAAGCGTAGTTGTATGTGTGCATTGGTGTGTGCGTTTGTGTATGTGTAAGCATGGCTGTGTGTGTGCTTTTGTGTATGTCTGTTAGCATGTGTGGTAGCTGTGTGTGTGCGCGTTTGTGTATGTGTGGTGGCTGTGTGTGTGCATTGGTGTGTGTTTGTGTATGTGTGTTAGCATGTGTAAGCGTGGCTGTGTGTGTGCGTTTGTGTATGTGTGTTAGCATGTGTGGTGGTTGTGTGTTTTAACGCGTTTGTGTGTTAGCATGTGGAAGTGTTGCTGTGTGTGTGTGTTTAGCGTGTGTGTTCCCGTATTAGCATGTGTGTGCTTGACAGTGTTTGTGTGTGCGTGCCAGTGTGTTTGGTGACTCGTGTGAGTGTGTGTTAGAGAGAGTGCCAGATGGTGGTTTGCTTTCTTTCTCCTGCACTTGTCTCATAAGTGTCTCTGTTCAGTCTCTGCTCCTCTGAATGAGATGAAAATAACATGCAGATAGTTTTAAGGTTTTTGTACATGGAGTCCGAAATGTTCTTGTTTTTTTTCAGATTTGGCGGTCGTTTGTACGGTGTCTCTGAATGTCAAAACACCTCTAAAAATGCGAGCTACGGATGTGAAAAAAAACAGAAAATTTAATCCAGTCTGAATTGTTTTAAGACGGACGAAAATATCGGAGGCTGAGTGAAAATGTGAATGACTTCAATATCTTGATGCCAGTCACATGTGATGTGGTCACGTGACAATTTTTTAAATCATGTTACAAACATTTATTCATTGTTGTTGCACAATGACTTTCAGGTGTCTTTTAAGCGATGTTGGTCATATTCAGGTTGTGCTGTGCAGTATTTAGTCAATTGTAATCTGACAGCATCTCTAATAGAGCTGCTCATCATCAGATATAAAGTCAGACATTTCAGCGTTTGGATGAGAACTTCATCAGGCTCATTACAAATCTCTCATTGCTTTTAGAAAGCTGCGTGTGTTGTTTTTCTTCGCAAGCCTTCATCTAGAGATGTTGTGTTATTATCTCACACAGGCCGAGTTGAAGTGAACATAACCAGCTTGTGCATCAGCGATGGTTTATATTTCAGGAAGCACTTATAGATCTGCTGTTGTTGTGTTTTTTTAGTGCTGGTGACCAGTAAAGACTTGATAATGATTGACAGGTTTCATCAGCACAAAACCAGCCCTGGATCAGTATGACAAGTACGACTAAGGATTTACATAGTCGAATCAGAATCGTCTCGCCTATAGTTGACTGAAAGTCGAATCGCATGTGGGGACGACACCAGGTGGTTAACAGCGCAAAATGCAGCGCAACATTGATCAAAAAACAATCAAACAATAATTTACAGAATTTGTGTAGAACAAAATATACCTTTACAATAAATCAAAATAACGAAATAAGCCAGATTTAAGTCGCAATGTCCAAAATAAATGTGATGAGGCAAAATGTCTAAAATTGTTTAATTTTTATTCGGCCTTTGGCCAAGAATTTTCATTTCGGTGCACCCCTAGTGTAGATTGAGGTGGCCACTGCTCAATTCTGTTGTTGTCTTTCAAAGGTGCAAATAAAGGGATCTTCTATCTACGCTGATAAAATCCGTCTGCTATTTCTATGGCAACATACGAGTGTCTCAAGGTCACTCGTGTGTGAAGAGAGCTGGTGTTCTGTGTAATGTCCAGCGAGAGCAGATAGCAGTGTTGATGGGTTGAGCCGTGGCCTCGGGTGAAGGCTCTGGGTCTTTCTCCATCCCTCCTGTGATGCTGAGAAGTCAGATAGTGTTTTTGTGGAAGCCACAGGTTTTATTGAATCATAGGTCAAACTCTGACCTTAAGCGCACAGGTTTAGAGATTTATTGATGTGTGTAAAGTCTTAACTTGAGCTGAGTGCAGCTTATGCAGGTAAACCAGGTATATTTCTAGTGTTAGGAAACACGTTTTTTACTCAGATATTTGTACTGAATATACAGAGAAAAGACATGTTTATTTGCGAAAGAAAATTATTTACGTGCTGGTTTTATAGACAAGGCTTAAAAGAAAGTTTGAGCGGTTTCTTAACTGAGAATAACATGCCCTATACATATCTTGAATAAATAAATAAATATGTCATTGTCAGAGCCATTGTTTTGTCTGAAGATAATGTTTTTTTAATATTTTTTATAAAAGCAACTTAAATATCTTACTTTTACTGAAGCCCATTGCACATTGATTCTGAAATTTGCATCTGAAATTTCCGCACGTTAAAGAATTAATACGACCTCACGTTGTGTCAATCACATTTACACACTGCGTCCGATATTTTCGTCTGACATTAAAAAAATTGGATCGGGTTCAATTTTCTGCATTTTCTACATCCGTCAAGCATTTTGAGTGGGGGACACCGTACAAACGAGAGCCAAATACGATAAAAACGCATACGAAAAAAGTGCATACTTGAAACAAAAAATTAAATCTACCAGTGGGTTAAGGCAAGTACTCTTAATTCATAGGGAAAACAAGATTTTACCCCGCTTTTTTTCTTAATTTTAGTTAAAAAATCACCATTAAGACTTAATATCTCAAGTCACTTGGTTTCACATTTAAATTATTTAAGAATGTTTAGATATTTGTAATGGAGAACAAGACAAAAACTGAGTTAGGAATCTGAGATTAGATTCTTTAGGACATGGTAAAATGTCAAAATGTGCGATTATCAAATGTATTTCTTTTACTGAGTTGTTAGTTTTATTTTCAGGTATGTTGTAGTTTTATTTGTTGGAATGAGCTTTTATTTTTATATTCAAAATCATGTGAATTTTTTTCTTTTATTTTTTATCAATTCTGTTATGTACTGTCATTTTATTATTTGTTTGTTCATTATATTGCTATGCTAGTTTTTTCAGTTTTACTTTTAGTTTAAGTTTTGTTAAGTTTCAGTTTCAATTAGCCTTTCAAAAATTTGTTTTTCAATTCTCAGAATTTTTCATGTTTTAGTTTTCATAATATATATATTTTTTCCAATCTTAATAGTCCTAAAACAGGATTCATTATTCAAATATGAATGAATTAAATGAATATATAAATTTACTGTGTATTAACGTGAGTTAATGCTGCAGCTGGACATGTGAAGCGTGCAGTACTCTGAAAGCTTTTCTGGTATTGTTGTTAATGTTACTCTCTCAGATTAATGAGTGCTTGGCAGGCTGGCGTTTCATATTTCACTGAAGCTGTGCAGGGCTGGAGTGAATCGATAGCTGAGAGAGAGAGAGAGAGAGAGAGAGAGAGAGAGCGCTCTATCCAGCACGCATGGGCTGCGCGGCTGCTGCAAGCACAACCGTCTCTCGCTTCCTCAAACTCCTCCGGATTACACCATCTCATCTCACAGGGGTCGCTGCTAACAGTCCGTCTCTTTCCTCACATGAGTCCCGAGGCTGTGGGGTCCACGCGGCGTAACACGTCACAACACTAATGTCACAGACAACCTGAAACACGCATGCTGCACATCAGCTGCGTCGCAGGGAAGCTGCAAGCGTCACTCAGAAAGAATCTCCCCCGGCTTTGTCCATCCCTTTTGTTTTAGTACGCTCTCCGGTCTTCCAGACTTCCAAGCCAGAATGGAGATGTTTTGAGCGCGTCCGGCTGGCCTGCATGCGTTTCGGCTGCACATGAGAGGCGCACAGGTGAGCTGTTCCTGCACACAGTGACTGCGATAAGGTAAGAGGACAGCGCGGCGAGCGTTGATTCTCATTCCCCCTTCTGCTTCCCCTTGTCTCGCTCTCTCTCTCATCCCAGCTTCCCCGGCGGTGCAGTGTATGCTCCGAGGATAAGCAGAAACGCTCTCCAGATGCTGCAGTCACATGCTTAATGCTGTGTTATGATGCAGGAAATGCACGCATGCAATCATGCATTCGGCTTGTACATGGACTTTGCGTCCTGTCATGTCTGGAATGGAGAATCGTGGTGGTACTTGAAGCGGCCCGGGGAGTGGGGTACATGGACAGAAGACACACGTCTTGCATCTGTGGCGTGACGTGCATTTCGTCAGCTCTGATTTTGTCTTGAACGGCTGTTTGTCGTGGCGTGTTTGAGTGGTGATGTGATGACTTCTGCTCCCCGGGGTGGGAGAAAGAGATGATGGAGGAAGAGGCAGCAAGCCACTCTCTCATCTCCTCCTGTGACGAGTCATATCGTCAGCTTGATCAGGACGAACGGTGAGGATTAGAGTCGGTGTGGATAAGAGAACGGTCAGCCGATGAGCAACTATAACATTAGCACAATGCACTCTGGGTAATTTCGAATAACATTCACGCATACAGTAAGATTTGTAGCCGCTCTTAGCAACCCAATGACTCAACAGTAAGAGAATTTGATGTGATGTAAATTGTCTCAAGTTAGTTAATAGAATGCCTGAGGATCGTGTACATCACAGCAAGTGTGTTTATAAATACTGAAATCTGTCTGGAGTATTAAATCATTTCTGGATAGTGTTGCCTCTAAACCTAAAACAATTGTATATTTGGATAGCACTTTACAATAGGGTTGTATTTGTTAACATTAATGAACTACAGCGGCTATCATTAACTAACAATGAACACCACTTCTACACCGAGTTCTTCATTTCAACATGTACTAATACTGTATGTTCAAAATCAAAAGTTGTATTAGATAACATCAGTTAATGCACTTTATAAAACGCTCAGTTCTGGTCCTTGATTCTGATTGGTTGAGCCGAGTTCTAAGGCGTTATAAAATACCCCGACGGCTGAACGCATTACATAGCCTAAATATCACTTTATTTACTTTATTTAAGAAACCTTGCTATGCATATGGAATAACCGTCTTATAAAAGCAATAAGCCCCTTGAAGTGGCCACAACGCCCTTAGCTGTTATAAAATGCATGGTGGGATATTCCTTTAATAACTTTCATTAACAAAGATTAATTAATGCTGGAAAACTAGATTACTCATTGTTTGCTAATGCATTCATGTTAATGACTGTGAATATTGTGACGTGTGCTACCCAAAACTGTTAAGCAGAATGTTTAGAAAACAAACATATTTTCTAAAACCTTAAAACAATAGGTTTGTAAAATGGGTGGGGTTAGTGAAGTCTTATTTTTGAGCCCTAAAACTAGAAAAAAACCTGATTATTAGTTTAGCTTTGTCATTCGATAAGTCCCGCAAACATTTCACTTGCACTTAAATATTTGACTCTACGGGGCGGTTTCCCGGACAAGGCTTGAGTCTAGTCCTTGACTCAAATACATGTTTGAGCTGTGTAAACTGAAAACAGTTATCCGTGTATCTTAAAATACATCAGTGCCCTTGTTTTTCCTCAAAATGCACAAAAGTAATGTTTTTTGTAAGTCATGTTTGTCAAAATGACTTGTCCTGATTTAACTAAGCCCTAGTCCTGGTTTAAGCTATTCCCTGTCCAGGAAACCACCCAAACATGTTTGATACAGCAAGAAAGACCACCAGCTCCAAACTAGCATAAACCACATCATCATGGACTAGATGTGGATCTTTGAGGCGGCTGGAGATTTGTCGTATGATGACCGTGCGTTTAATGTGTAAACTGTATTCAGCGTGTTTTGTGATGAGGTCATAGCAGAAGTGAGGTCACGTCGTGAGGTCATTTAGACGCACAGATCCAGTCATTAAAGACGGCTGATAACATTAGATATCTGCATAATTCATTAAGGGACTAAACATCTCTGTTTGTTCGATGTTTTATGTAAATCTACTCATTAGCAAACTGCTGTTGACCATTGCGTCGCTTTCCCAAGCAAATGTCTTCTACCGTTAACAATCTATAGATCATGAAGTCTGTTGTTAACCACTTTCAAAAGGCCCTCAAGATCTCAGAATGAAAATGAGTCTCATAATCCACGAGCGCTTCGGCTCCAGCTGGAGATCAACAGTATTTGTCCACATTCTTTTTTTTAGTGTCTCCTGGAAATCCGCTTGAGTTAAAGAGGTTTATTAAAGCACTGTCGGTGAAATACTGACACCCTTCAGCGACTGTAATTCTACAGTTTTTAATATCATATCATTAAGATTTAATGACTTCAGCTGTGCTGTTCTGTGTTTAATCCTTAACTTTGTATATTCAAGAGAAGACATTAAACTTGCAACTCACTCAACATCATTAGTGTTTCACTATTCATAGATCTGATCAGAATGTATGTTTAGTGTGGTGCATGTTTAATGTAAACAGACAGAGTAATGTGTGTGGGGCGATATGATATGTGATTCGTGTGATGATTGTAAATACAGCAGAGAGTTTGTAGTGATCCTAACAGCCGGCCGGAGGAATCCTGCCAATTTTGTCATTAATACCGGACAGGATCTTGTTCTTTATTCTGTAATATTGATGTGTTGCACTCTCTTTAATCACAGGAAGTGACATCACTGGATTTGACAATGCTGTACTGAGGGGTAACGCATTTGGCCGCATTTTATTAAACTAATACTTTTCTGTAGTGAATGCGTTACGTTTATGAATCATGTTTAGGGCTGTCACGATTAGGAAATGTGGCTCACGATGAATTGTCTAATAAATCATTGCGATTATGACGATTAATTGTCTGTTTTAGAGCTTGACATTTAATTCTCATACATTTTTGATTCAGCTTTGAAATGACCATATTTTTCTGAATATAAGACTGTTTTTTTTCCTGGAAACAATTGGGTCATTATATTTAAGGTAGGCTTTTACCTGTCAATAATACAACCGCCAAATAATGAAGTAAATTGATCAGGAGTGAGTTAAATTCACCATTAAACTGCTATCAGTCATAGAAAAGCTTCTAGTCTGTTTTTTTTTCTCACTCGCAAGACTAGAATAAAATTGTACTTCTATGTTATAGGACGTTTTGGTAGACTGGTTTTCACACTGAGAATAGCTTAAATAATATTAAATTGTACTGCAGGTTATTTCTATGGTGTATGCTTTAGTTTTTTTTAAGGGATTGTGTTGTGGTGGTACATTTTACACGTATTACTATGCTTTAGTTACAATATATATATATGCACTAAAATATGCAAATGCAGAGGCACTACAGCTCCCCCTAGTGTCTTCTATAGAGATGTGCAATATTTGCTATGATCTGAAACCTTCACGATGAGGCCAAACAATCGCGATGAGATTATTATCTAATAATCGTGACAGCCCTTCCTCTGTTTTCACGGGATGTACGGTCGAAATTGCGTCATGCGGACGGCGCGCTCACTTAGACGGCTGGAGTATACTTTGGTCAGGGGAAAAGTATACAGATTGTGATGTCTGTCAGTCATCTGCGATCTGTCGGCCCAATCTTAAAACACAGTCAGATGATTGACCACTCTTATATGTCATTTACATTTGAATCTACATGAATGTAATGACGTGTTTAGTTCCTCTAATTTAAAAAAGAACCCATAACAGCACAAGCATTTAGGCCATTTCAGAGCAAAAACACCGTACATATTGAGAGACATAAATCAAATATTGGCTGTGCTGTGTCCACAACATTGATCAAACGTCTGTACGTGTTGTTTGGTTTGTCTGGCGGTGATGTTTGTTATAGGAGTATTCCAGTGAACAGAATCTTAAAAGTGATGGATTGTTTCTCAGCTGTAGGTGTTTTGGCCTCTTGCTGGAGTCAATATCATCCGTTTTGGAGTAATGGTTCCTGACAGCCGTCCCTGCACTATGCCGACGGCAACAGGTTCTGACATGACTAACAACATCACTGTACATCACACTTCAATACAACAGCTGCAGCCTCAAAGACTTTTTCACATTACAATGTTTTCTGTTGAAATAAATGACATCGTGTCAGCAAAAAAGTTTTGGTTCACTTCGGTCACATGTGTGAATGTGGGTCTATTACATATCAAAATATCAGTTTTCTGAGGCTGTAAAGCAACTGTCGTCAGTTTTCACAGGTGTCGGACACTAACTACGTTAACATGGACATCAGAAAACTAATTATTTGCCTTATTCTGAATAACCAACATTGTGATTAAGGTGTTTCCAAGTATAGACCTTTCATGTTCCCGTTTACATGTTATAGTGCAAAGATGGATTATACGGTATGCATCATTTTACGTCCCCACGCGACACTATCCAACGTTCCCTCCAGAATGCCATTACAGAGTACAGTAATTAAGCCCACTTGTTTTGCTCAATTTTATTTTAAGTTATATTGCATTGAAACGCTAGACTAAATATAAAAAGCACATTTTGACCATTCAGTTTTTGCAATAGTGATTAAATTGGCTAAATAAATAGAACAAATACAAAAAGCCACGTTCGGTGTTCGGCCTTCATCCAAGTGTTTCATTTTTATTCGGCCAAGAAGTTTCATTTCGGTGCACCCCTAATTTCCTAATGTCCAGATGCTTTTCGGGGGTCCTGTATATTCTTCAGAATTGAGCACATTTTACTATGTAGTCCTGCTGGAAATGTCACTTGGGGCTTAGAAAGAGAAAGCAGTGTTTGTGTTTTGTTTGTCATTGTGAGAAATAATTGGATCTCAGACAGTAGACAGGAAGTTTGTGTTTAATGAAGGTCTTTCTTGTGGTTTCCATTAAGATCTTTGAAAACCAGCATGTTGGGTAAAGATGCTGTAAATCTCTGGCTATGTAAACTGTAAGGTGAATGTTATGTCTGTCCTGGGATCAGGTGAATAGTTTCCCTTCAACCTATCATTTATAATAAACAGACATCATTAATATACTGTATAGTTGTTTTGTGTAAATAAATCAATGCGTGTCTGATGAATAAATACTGCAATTCTGCTCTACACAGTTTATATAATGCTGTTTCTTATGATTATAATGCATTGGGTCTGTATGTATGTAAGGAGCGTGGCGTTGATTTAAAAAAAAGATTTTGATGTTTTATGGTATTTGTACAACACTGCCGTGATGTGGTTGTCAGGCTGTTGATATGGTTGCTAAGGTGTTTTAAGTGGTAAAGTAATAAGACTCTGTTCTCTGAGTCTCGCAGGACATTAGAAAAACCATTTTAGACGATGTAATCAGAGCTTGTCCAGAAGCACTCCATGTTTCAGGTTTTTATTTTATTTATTTGTTTTTAATTTCACATGTATAATTAAGTCTTAAAGACATTCCTTTGACATTTCTACTCCGTTCTAAATGTTCTGCTGGTGGCATTTGTGTAATGTTCAAAAATTGAAACAGGAAGTGCTTCTGAACCAGCGTTCTTCAGGAGGGAAATCATCTTTTATTGGAAAATGTAACATTTGACCAAACTTTGATAATGATCTAATATCTTTAAGCATCAGAGAAGATATGCGATGAAGATTAGTTTTCCAGTTCTTCACCAGGAACAGAGTGGTTTTGATTCACAAAGTGTTTTTATTGTCTCTAAATCTTTTTTTAGCCCATGATAAAGCAGACCCTGTTTTCAAAATGAAAAATCACAGTTTACTGTTGTTCTATTATGAACAGATGTGGATATATTCCTAGCTTGTTTATTATTGTACACTAAGTGAAAAGGGCCGATCGCTTCGCAGAAATAAAATCACATGCATGAACTATATGAGCAAATCTCTCTCCTTTCCAATTCCCATAATGCTCCGTGTCAGTCTAATGTTATCAGATCCACATCATTTTTTACATTCTCTCGTCATGCAGTTGTGCGTCTGTGATGTTCTTCACCATCTGGGATTTTACATGACAAATCTGATGATGGAAGTGATCTTGACACGCGTCTTTAAGCTCATAAACAACTGACAGTGATTGAGGCTCAATTAGAGCTCATTGTGTCTCGAGCAGAGCTGGAACAATAAACCAGACCAACATTTACATCTTATTCACCATTGACAGCAGTGTGGGCGGAGTCTGTCTGAGAGGAGGAGAATGATGTGGGATGGCTGTGGTTTCAGAGGTGAATCAGCCGCTTTTATCAGATCTGTCTGAAAATCACATACTGCACTTGTTCATACTTCTGCCCTGTCCTCATCACAACAATGTGTCGAAAACTACAATTCCGTCATCATTAATTCTCTCTTATGTGGTTGTTGATCTGTATGTGAGGTGGAACACAAAAGAAGATATTTTGAGAAATGTCATTGGGGTTGAGTGTTGCAACATTCTTCAAAATATCTTCTGTTGGATATAGGATGTAGCGATTCACTCAGCTTACGATTCGATACACGATACTGATCTCACATTACGATTCATTCACGATTTTTTTTACAAAATGATTTGAGACAAATTAGAAACGATTTGACTATTTCTCAAATGGTGCACATTTCTTTGACAAATAAAGATATATTTTAGGTCAAATAACAGAACTAAACTGCAATTTGAATACAAATCCCCCCCAAAAATGTATAAGACAAAAGTCTCTTTAATATTAACAAACTAAGACTTTGTTTTTAAGAAATATCAGCATATCTACGTTTTTTAAGTTTGCAGTAAACACAGAAACATGATTGCGATTCAAATTACATCTCAACCGGCTTGAATCGTCACACGTCACATATTATAATCAATGTTCAACCGGCTCACCGTGAATCGTTACATCCCTAGTTGGATATAGAAGAAGACATTTCCGAGTGAACTGTCCCTTTAATATTAATGATGCTCTCATAATGAGAAGAGGTTCTTAAACATCTTATGAAAGCGGTTAACCCTATTAGGTCAGTATGTACTCTGTGTTACTTGTCTTTAGAGCCGATAGAGAAGTTTGCAGCGTTTAGTGTCATGATAAAAACAAAGATTCTTGGAGCCGACTTCTCTGCTGGTGCATGCGAGAACTCTTTCCTGGCTGTCAATGAACTTGTCTCTCTTTGATAAGACAGAAATCTGTTCTCTGAGAGTGTATTTACTTTATTCTTCGGTAAACGGGGAATCCTCGTCTCGGGTTAGCATCTGTTTCGCAGTAAGGTGACACTGTTTATGATGGTAATGAGAGAGAGGCGGTTCATGAGTTCTGCTGGAGTTCCTCCGCTCTCTCAGTAAATGTTTAATGTGAGGGGGCCGTGACGAACACGACATCTCGCCTGAGTCCTTTGTGCACGCTGACAGTGCCCACAGCAATGGAGTGGCCGGTAGGCACCAGCTGTTTTCATTCATTCATGCGTGTGTGTGTGATGTACAGTGGGCTGTAATGAAGGTGCTGGAGATGATCGACCGTGTTTGAACCGGGAGATGAACAGATGAAAGTTTCATCACTGTGTGTGTGTGCATGACTTAACTTTGAAGGAAAGTGTTGGTGAATGTGTGTGAATGAGGATGAGGTTTACATTTTTTCCACTGCTAACTTCATTCATCATCAGTGTTTTGACTCCTTGTTTAGCTGTAAAAGAATCTAGAACACCCGTAAACAACGTACATTTTCTTCAAGCTAAATTGTGGAAAGTTGTAGAACGTTGTATTGTTGTCGTGCATTTCTCCTTAGATTTATGCTTAAGCCTTGTACAATGTTCACTTTTTAATGACGTTGTCTATGTTCACGGTCTGGTGGATACACAGTATTATTATTTTTTTTAAATAATTGGCTGTAAAATGTATATTAAAATAAGTTTAATCCAATTACAAATGTCACAGTATATATGAGTTATGTTCACAGGTCTGTTTATATAAAGAAGTTGTTTGTTTTTTGTAAAAAGTACTTAATAACTGGTCTAAAAATGTGTTTATCATGAAAAAATGAACTGCGGCACATACGTTTTTTGTTGAAAACAGAGAAAGTTTGTCATTGGGCTTAAAGAAATAAACCTCTTTCAAAACAAATGTTTATTCTCCTTGTATGTAAAGCAGTGTTTAATGGATGTTAAGATCTAGAAGTTACTGATATATTTGGTCTGAGACTCTCTCTCCTTTACCTTCCGTCAGATATGTGTCACAAAGATGTCCACTCGCAGCTGCCAGGGATCCGACTCGGTCATCAAGCCCCTGGACACAATCCCTGAAGACAGAAAGGTACGAGTACAGCGGACACAGAGCGGCTTCGATCCCTTTGAGAAACCGGCGAGTCAGGTGAAGCGCGTTCACTCGGAGAATAATGCCTGTATCAACTCCAAAAGTTCCTCCGCTGGGAAAGAGTCTCCTAAACTCCGCCGTCACTCCAGCCCCAGTTCTGTAAGTCTCATGTGTTTATTCTCTCGTTCATCTGCCACCATTAGCTTGATCGTTCACTTCAAGATAAGCTTAAAGGTTTCTTTCTTCATTTTTGTTCTTTAATTGTAAATGTATTGCTTTCAATTCTTCATAGTTTATCTGGTTCATTTGATTCACATTATATTCCAGCTTCGGAAACATGTTTTGTGTTTTTTTATATTATTAGGCCATATTACTTAGGATTATCAAACATATGAGTGTTGCTTCAGTGACAAAATCTCTTTAATATCTCAATTATTTCTCCAGTACATCAATTCAATAAAATGGAGAGGAAATGGAAACTTTTGCTTGAGTCACGATAGCGATATGCTATTTATTGTTGATGATTGATGTCTCTTCGGTGAATACTGTGATGGCTTTAGTTGCTCAGTTTGTTTGTTTATTTGTTAAATATCTGTCTTCGGAAGACTGTGTTTTACACCGACCTGTTGTATTTAAACAACACGTGTAGTTAACACTACACAGGTTTTACCTGTGAGAGAATGTGAAGGGTTTGTTCAGAAGCACATTTGAAAAATGAAAGAGCGTAAGGCCAGAACGAACGATCTGTATGAGCTCTTTTCTTTAATACCCGTCTGATTATCCCACCACAGACCTAAACCTGTTCTCCACAGAGCCCTTGCACTCCTAACACCTCACTCACCCTATCAGGATAATAAAATCCCCGGCAGAGTAACGTTCGTGACATCTGAAATAGTGCAGCACCTCGGATGTGCGGTGATGGGGACGCACGCCGGCCGCTGGTTGCTAGGAGACGCCTGGTGTCTGGTGTTGTTGATAAAAGGGTTTGTGGTTACAGACGGTTATCCGGGAAGCGTCCGGTGATCTTTCATGCCGATTTCAATGAGTGACTCCATGTAGCCCATCGGTCTCAGCTTACAAACAACATTACTGAAGAAGTGCAGTTTCAGGAACAAGCCCTGACGCAATTTCTGTTGTTCTTTTAAGTGCATTCGTTGCATTTCTGATTGTAGTGGTTGATCTATAATACACAGTCGGGGATTTACAGTAAAAGACCCGTAGACCAGTTGTGATGAATGAACACAAGAAGTCAGAAATGAAGGACATTTACTGAAGAAACATAGTTTGAGGTTTTACCAGCAGAAGTCGGCTTCAGCACTCTCAAGGAGTTCCATCGGCCGACCTGACGTACGTCCACAATGCAGTAGGGTTGAAGCTATAAGAGTCAACTAACTCACATGGTTGGTTATCAATAGATAATCTCTTCAACAAGAACACAAAGCTCTCCAACACTCCTGGAGTCATGAGACATATAGTCCTATAGATGATCAAAGATGACAGGCATGTACTATAATACCAATTAAAACATGATGTTGCGTCCGTCTCGTGATTCCTGAAACAATACAATCACAACCTCCTCAAGGGCAGAGTGTGTGCTTACAGAAGATGCTTTCAAACATGACGATACGAAGTCCCTTTTCACAGTCACACTGACCCAGCAACAGTATAAAAGTATAAGTGGAATAAAGAGCACATTGTTTTATGTGGTGAAAGTATAGTTGTAACCTTATGTTCATAGATTGATTATCAGTTGTATGAGCTTAATATCACAGTGAAACACAAACATCAGAAATGATGAACTTCCACAGAGAAAAGAACGTGAGACTCAGTTTACTTATTGTTTTAGAAAGGAGCTTTTAAAGTGACAGCGTTCCTTAAAGCAACAGTTCCCCCAAAAATGAAAATTCTGTCTTCATTTACTCACCCTCAAGTTGTGCAAATCTGTATACATGCATTTGTTCTGATGAACACAGAGAAAGATATTTGGAAGAATGTTTATAACCAAAAAGTTCTTGGACCCCATCTTGGAGTTTTCTGTGCCAGCTGCGGTTCTCACTGTGCCATAGAAAGCTTGCTGCTGTGTATTTAAAGGCCGTTTATCTCTTCCACAGACGTGTTTTTGACTTTAAGCCAATCGTTAGGTGTTATAGTTAACCTGCTGATTGTCATGTGGTTTGCCGTTACCTTTGATATATGCTTTCGTTTTTCGTCTGGACAGTCCAGCAAAGCGCTGCCACCTGGTGTTGTTGTGGAAATTGTCATGCTGTCCGTAAATATGAATAGTCATGTCGTTTGTTGTTGGATCTTTATTCAGGTGAACAGTAGGCTACACTATAGCCGGAAATTTCCACACATTAAAAGTAAATACGACCTCACGTTGTGTCAATCACATTTACACACTGCCCCTATATTTTCGTCCGTCATAAAAAGATTCCGACTGGTTAGATTTTCTACGTTTTTCGTTTTGACAATCCAGAGACACCGTACAAACGAGCGCAAAATACCAAAAACGCAAATGAAAAGTTCAGACTGTATGTGCGAATACCTTAAGGAGACGTGAAATAGAACTCAATTCAGTATTTTGTTGATGGTTATCTGATGCGGCATTCCGGCTGCGCGCGTATCTCAAACAGCATGTGAGAACCCAATCCAGTCCTCTTTTGCATCTTCTTGGGAATATTGAAATGCTGGCCCCGGGCCATCGGCCAGTCCTTTATGAGCCCGCTGATCTGGAACTACTTCATAGGTGTGCGTTTGACTGAAAAATAATGCACACTCGTAGAACGTTCGTCAGCCAATCAGAACGAAGCATTTCACAGCCCTGTGGTGTAATTAAAGTATATAACTATTATCCTAAAATGAGAGAGAGAGAGAGAGAGAGACTGGTGATTTTCAGCTGTTCTTATCTTTTTCTTATATTTAGAATAGATTTTTCTATGAAAGTTTTAGTGAATCATGATTTGTTCGTGGAAATGTTTGTATGCAGATTTCACACACAAATCTGTGCGTACACATGCTGAGTGAATGAGACCCAATCATTTTATTTGAAAATAAGAGAAATATTGTCAGTAGTTCACAGAATAAAAATGAAGCGATCATTTACCTAAACACAAACCTATAAATAGTCATTTCAGAAAAACTGAAAGTGGTCTTTTTCCACGGCAGTGTTTTGTTTGTGGATTTGATTTTCAGTTGTTTAAGTGTGTTTGTGTGACAGTAGAATAGAAAATAATTATAATTATATATAATTATGTAAATTAATTGAACCCAGTCAGAAGTTCTCTAGAGCTCATATCCTCAGTTCATCACCTCAGAAACACAGCGCTGGATCAGAAATATCATCTCGCTGTGATGACGAGCGCAGGACAATGTTGGTTCTGTGTAAATCTCGTTTCTGACCTCTGACCTCCAATCTGCCCCTGACCAACACATGTTTCTATAGCAGCACAGCTGCCTGCGTGTGAAATGTGTTTTTAATAAATGATCTGATGATGACGATCCGCCTGATAAAGAGACATCACAGACAGAAACCTGCTGGAAAAAAACACTTCAGATGTGTTTGCAGTTTCATTTGGGTTTGTTCAGATAATCATCGGAATATGTTCCAGTTTCTAAGCATTATTCAAATATGAATACAAAGATAAAGCATTCATTATTATATTGAATAAAACACTTTCTTAAAATAATACATGTCATTGAGTAAGAAATGAAATCTCTTTGTTACAGCCCACGAGCCCAAAGTTTGGGAAGGCGGATTCGTATGAGAAGTTGGAAAAGCTTGGAGAGGGATCCTACGCTACGGTTTATAAAGGAAAGAGCAAGTGAGTTTATCTGCTTCTCATAGTAACACACATTTATATTTCTGAATATTAGATCATTAAGGAAAGATTGGGAGCATGTAACATTTTGTCATATTGTTGCCATTGTTTTTCCCTCAAGTCTATGAGCACACATACACTTCTTATAAATCAAAATGTGCAAAATAAAACGTAGCACAGCGTGAAATGAATTGTGCATTATTGCGTAATGTTCATGGTATAGATGTGTATGAGACGTTTGATTGGTGGAGTTCATTTATTTAAGGTTCTGGTCATGTGTCGAGTCTCACTTCACTGCCTTTTAAATTGCACTTCATTGACTCAAAGTCAACATGAGCTCATAATTGAGTCTGTTCACGTTCCCCCACACGCCATTTCAAACATAAAAGATTTTCATTAGATGTTATTTAAGCTCCAGAAATGACAAACAGCCTGAAATCATGAGAAACACAAGTCCTCTGACACGAAACGCTGATGTGATTCTAACACACTGTTTTAGAGATTGAGAATATGATATATAATGGAGAATATATCATTATTTAGTGCTGTGACAAAATTTGTATTGCTTTTGCCAAATAAAAGTGCAAATGGGTGTTATGTTGTGGAGAATTTTCATGGATAATTCAAGAAGATCTGTGAGCCCGTCTGGATTCATGATAAATAACTGTTAGGATTTTAATCTGTTTATGTTGTTGTTCCTTTCATTTTATAAAACAGTCCTCGGATATCAATACTTAACCCTTCGATGATTTCATGAACTATAGCTGTAAAGATTAATACCTCTTGGACAATAGAAAACATGGAATTGTAGAAGTTTGTAACCAAAACACGTCTGGCCTGCCAATGGTTTAGTATATAGAAGAATTAGTATGTTTCTCTGGAGGTTTTTGTCGTTTCCGGAGCAATCATCCGTCCACCTGTCATATAGAGAGAACTTTGTGATGTATTTGTTTATCCTGTTTCTCTCTGACTGAGTCAAATTATTAGTGCTTTTGATTTTAATCACTCTGTTTTTTTCCATATGGTTCAGTCCTGTAAACAAAGGCAATAACATGTTCATCTGGCTGTTGTTTGAAGGGTGAACGGGAAACTGGTGGCGCTGAAAGTCATCCGTCTACAAGAAGAGGAAGGAACGCCTTTCACTGCCATCAGAGAGAGTGAGCAGTTTATATGTCGTCTGTTCAAACTTTAAGATTGAGTGTTTGGCACATGCTTCCATCAATTGAATCTATACCTGAAAGACTGGAAAAGAATCAGAGTGTCGAGCTTTCAAACGGGTGTCATGTGACCTTTACATAGCAAAATGCAAAATCTGTGAATCTAAAACTCCTGACAGAAGCGTAAAGGGAAGATCTCTGCAGCCTCTCTCACCTTCAGCCGTGCATTTTCATTGCGGTGAGAGACGGACGGCACCTTTTTGATCCGGCTGATTCAGGGCTCTCGTCCTCAGCGTGCAAATGAGAAAAACACTTTGAAAATCAAAGTAATTCAGCGATTCCCGGAGATGTTAGAGGCAGCAGAACGTGTGTGGAATGACTGCAGGATAGAGGAACGCATTGACACTTCCAGTGTGAAATCCTGTCAGCGCTTTCAAACATCACAGAAGATTCTCTGAGATTCCCCTCTTCTGGACGGAGCCGTTTCATGCTAACGGCCTAGAAAAGCTTATGTTACACTTTCAGAAATATGCTCCGGTCGATCTCAGAAACATAAACCTGATTCGTTCATTATTTATGCAGTGAAAAGAAAATGAACAGGGCAGAAAAGTGTAGAAATGCAGTAGTTAGTCATTGAGTACGTTTACATGCACGGCCTTACTCTGATTATGCTTAATAATCTGATAACGTATGAGGTCCGTTTTATGAGTAGCCGGTTTATTACTATGCATGTAAACACTCAGTGCCGCGAGAGAGAATGAGCTCATATGAGGTGTGAGTTTGAGTATTTACAGAAAGCCCATCTTTCCATGTTTATCATATCAGATGCGTTTCTGTCGACCTGTACGGTTTTATTCCGTATAAAAGTAAAGTCGGTTATTGAGTGAGCACATAAAACACCTGATTCACAACAGTAAGATTATAATAATGATTTATAAGAAATCAGAATGTACTGCAGCTTTATATTTTTATATCACACAGTCCGGCAGTTCTTGTGTTTGTGTTGAAAGCTCTTTTCTTTTAACATTTAATCACAATTTTCCACAGTCTCGCAAATCTGTTTATTGTTTATCATCAAACGCGTGCTTAAAATGTCACCCGCTCTGTGTTTGCGGTAAATTAAAGGATCGTGAGTGTTTTTCTGATGAAATGAGATGAGATTTCTGTGAGCTATGTTTGATTAACACTAAATATGTTGAAAAAGCATCTTTCTGATCAGAGAAAAACGAAAACTGGTTTGTACACACAGTCCAATTTACACAAACACTTTGTTGCAGACTTCTGAGGACAGACTTTGATGTTTTGTTGTGTTGATGCAGAACGTATTTGCAGAAACAACAGAGAGAAATGTTCACCTGAGGACGAGCGAGAATGAGTCCCTGCGGTGGTGTCACGTCTTTTCATTTTATACAGATTTACATTCGTTCTGCTGCTCATTTGTGTTTCATTGAAGTATCAACTTAGTCTCAGAGGCTTCTCCTAAAATTGCTTAGTTTGTTGAAACCCCTAAAAGAGTCTGAAGGTGTAAATGAATGTGGTTTTTAGAGGTCAAATAATTTGGATTTGTTTGAGTTTAATATTGAACACTGCAAAAAAAGACATTCTTACCAAGCATTTTTGTCTTGTTTTTAGTGAAAATATCAAAAACTTCTTAAATCAAAATACAATTACTTGACAAGAAAATTGACCTGATATATTAAAATTAACCTTAATTTAGTTTGAGCTTTTTCCAAAGTACCTAATTCAAGTTTCTCATCACATGTAAAAAATGTTTTGCTTGTTTTTACCATAAACTGACCTAATTATTACATTATTTTTCATAAAGCAAGACCTAATATCTCAGGTCATTTTTCGTGTCAAATAATTGTAATTTGATTTAAGAATGTTTAGATATTTATACTACAAAACAAGACAAAGTCATTTATTTGCAGTGAAATCGTCAGTCATATTAACTCTTTATTCTCTCTCGTGTGTTTGAAAATCTGTACGTGAGTCTTTCTTCAGTGGAACACAAAAGAAGATATTTTGAGAAATATCTCAGTGGTTTTGTGTTCATACAATGTCAATGGGGTTCTGTGTTGTTCTTAAAAATATCTTCTATTGTGTTCTGCAGAAGAAAGAAACTCATACAGCACCGAGCACACACAGATTTTTCTGTTTTTTTGTGTAGTTTGACGTGCTGAGGTTCACTGTGTGAGGTCATGATTTTGATGTCTGTGTTTACGGCTGTGAGTGTTTTAATATTTCATCTTTTTTTCCTCCAGCGTCTCTCCTGAAGGGTCTGAAGCATTCAAACATTGTTCTGCTTCATGACATCATTCACACTAAAGAGACCCTGACGCTGGTCTTTGAATATGTGGTGAGTATCAGACTTAAATCTGACACAAATCAAGCACATTCACATTATCTTCTGTTTTATGATCATGTGTTTGTTTTCTGTACTTACATTGAAGTGTTCATGTCAGTGTAGTTCAGTGTTTGTTTATAAGCAGAGCGAGTGGTGTTCACAGATGTAAACTCAGCGTTACTGCTGTATGAAGCGTTGAATGTGGTGTCTCTCGGCCGCTCGCGCCCCATGTTACAGTTCTGCCACCGCGGCTGCCTGCAGGTTTTATTTCAGAAATGTTTTTCTATGTTTTCAAAGTCCCACTCTGGGACGTCCTGAAGGCCTTAAGACAACAAGAACCTCTCACTGTTTTCACACACGTCTCCTGCAATGAGAGAATATGCATATTGCTATGGTTTTCAATAACTGAATGATTAAGTTATGTCTAGAGAAGGTTTAAAATGAATCGGACACTGACAGGGGAATGTTAGCACATGCATGTGCTCTTACGTGTGACGTTGTGTTTGTATGTTGGTCTTGTCATTTTCATCTGTTAAATATATTTAAATATAGTTCAAGTTGAAGAAACGTATCATGTCACATGCTGCACATCGCTTTATTCAGCAAATTATTGCATATCTTATTTTTCTTGCACAAACTATATCATTTCTTATTTTTATGTGTCTACTGCTTAAATGTCTTCTGACTGCTTTGCATATAAAAGCAGGAAACTTAATTAAACTTGGATTAACAAACTAATAACTTGAATTATTAAAAAAATAAAAATCGTTTGTGTTTCATGGGAAGAACATCATGCAGGATTTTGTGTGAAATACTCTTCGAAGAAGGGTTGTGTTAGAGAGAGAGATGTGTTTGTGTAACGGTGTTGTGTGTGACGGTGAGCAGGTGCATCCCAGCATCGCTTTAATAAATCACTTCATTTATCGTCTGTCCAGAGATTTCTTAAAGGTCCTGTATCCCTGCGTCTTGATGTCTGCTCTGGAAATGTCAGAGTTGTTAATGATGCTGTTCTCTGTTCTGTGAGGTCTGTGTGAAGATGAAGGTCAAGATCATCTCAAGCTCTCGGCCACCGGCTGTCGTCTGCTTTCATAGGACTTTTGCTCGTTTGTTAGATTTGGAGTTTTAATTTACCTGCGAACTGATCCAAGATACTTGAATTGCTTTGATAAGAACCAATAAATCAATAAAACCCATCCCTGTTTCAAAACCTCCATTGATACCTGTGCTAGCAATAAATGTGCTGAATGTAGAGTTGACCGTCCTGTGAATTGTCAGGTTAAAGTCGAGTGTTTGATGGATTGTGTATAAATGTGTGAAGTTTTGTGGTCGGGTCGTTGACTTTCATTTGAACGCTGAAGGGAAAGGTTTTGGTGTTCACTTTCAGACTTGATTTTCTGGTGGCCGGTTCTCATTTCATACACTTTCATACTCGGCTAATCTGTATTTTCCCCTGGAATTGACATCCTTGTGCTAAATGAGATGAGCATGAAATCACAGCGACGCTCTTGATTTATTCATGAGAGCTGAACTAACACGCAGGGCGTCAAAGCAAAACAATCAAAACATGAAGATTGGACAAGGGCTTAGCTAGCGATAGCCTCGGCCCGTCGAGAGATACTCGTTTTGATATTAATCTGGGACCACCGCTGCGATCTCATCACACTCATTTCAGGGAGAAAATGTGTCGTGTATTCTGTATGCGCTGCACGACGCTGCTAACCAATGGAGTTTTGCAACAAGGAAATCAATTCATTTTCCACAGCCAGCAGTTAATTGTGATTGACACGAGAGGGAGAAAACACAAGCGCCGGACGGACAGACTCTCGCGACTGCATTATTCATGAAAGAAAAGAGGTTTATCTGGCGTGTGGTTGGCAGCGGGGGTTTGTAAATATCAACGCCGCAGGTCTGTGGGCAGAATAAAAGACTGAAGAGAGGATTGTGGGTAGTTCTTTCACACTACCACACGAGCAATGAAGCCAAACGCACCCCTGACATCCACATTACTGTCACTGTGAGAAGAGAAGAGACCCGGACAATACAAAGAGAATTTAGGTTTCATTTCACTTTCATTTACTTTAGTTGGTATTTATTTCTAGTTTTGTGCCTCGGCTTGAGGTCATTGCTGCGGCAACATTTCTGATCAGAATGATCTGGTTTTATTCATGTTTTGAATTAACTCTATTAACTCTATTTATTTATTTGATGTGCTTTTGACATTTTTATTAGTTTTATAAATCGCATTTTAGGTTCGACTTATTTTTACTTTATTTTGATTTATTTCCACTTAATAATTTTTTGTTCCTCAGCTTAAACATATTTTCACTTTATTGCTTTAAGTTTTCACATTTTCATTTAGTTTGTTTTGTAAATAATATTAAGACCCTTGTTTGATTTTACTTCAATGTATAGCAGTGTTTTAATACATTTATTTAGTTTTAATAATTAAATTTCTGTCTCTGTTCTAAAGACTAGTGTGCTGTCTACATAGGGAACATTTTAAGGGCGACACAGATCTGTCACTGTTCAAGTCAACTGTTTTTTCTGTGTCTGCTCATTTACACTAATACATTTGACGGATGCTTTTATTCTAAGTGACCTGCACTTATATATTTTATTCAGTGTGTGTGTGCGTCTGATTTGCGGTGTTTTCTTTCTCTCTGTGCAGCACACAGATCTGTGTCAGTACATGGACAAACACCCCGGAGGTCTTCATCCAGATAATGTCAGGGTAAGTGTTTGTCGGTCACTGCTGTGTTAGTGAATGAGTGTGATATCTGGCCTGTTCAATGTGTTTTATGAGTGACAGCTGCAGTGATTTCTGGCTAAAGTCAGAAGTAGAGCAGAAGTGGAGCGGGTTCAGAATGTGACCCATTTTACCCGCTTCACGTGCACTGACAGACAGGACAGACGTGTGCAGATTCACTTGACATTTTCAGAATGATTTTTCAATGCCGGCCAGCGTCTGTAGAGACTCATGCTGCCCATGGTTAATAAAGGACACGCATGCAGAGGACACGCTTAAAGAACTTTCAAAGGAACCACGGTATAGAGAGATGTATGGTTTAATACGTTGTAATATCCTTACTCTACTAGCATTTGTCGTTAGAAAAGCATCAAAGATTTTCATTTTCTTAAACACTTCATGTAATGCTCATTTTAACCTAAGGAGGCCGCCATTTTATTTTCGATGACGTCATCTGGTTGCACGCACAGGCAGCCAAACTGAACAAAGACACTCCAATCAGTTTTTTTCTGTAGATATTCGGTGCTTGTAAGATAAAAAAAGATATGCTTAAATAATAAAAAGGAAATTAAGATGCTTTTTGGTCTATTTTCCTACATTTAAATATTGTTGGTCAGAAACAATACAAACATATCATTGCGAATTTATATATACAAAAAAAATGTAGCCATTGTAAAATGCATTTTATCCAGATTTTGACTGATGTCAAGAGGACACACCGCCACCTACTGTCCCTGTCTATTTTTACATCTCTTATGTTTGACGTCTCATATTTTACTGATATATATTTAGCTCTATGGAAAACGTGTATGCCGTAGCGTTAAGAGAACAGGTTTAGGTTGCAAGCGCAATCCCTTAACGTCAAGTATTTGGACGGCAAAAAAAATGGCGGCTTCCGAGTTGAATAATGAATAATGAATAATGTGACAGCTACGCTGTTTTTCATTTCACATTTATAAAGTCATTCTTGATATATTAAGCCAAACATCTCTCTATACCCTGGGATCCCTTTAAAGAACTTTTGTTCACTACATTTCTGCGACAGAAAGGTTCTGCAGATGTTTAAGGTTCTTTGTGGAACCATTCAGCCAAATAAGGTTCAAATAAGGCGCAAGTAAATGATAGCGTGTTTATTTGTCTGGTGAATGAGAGGAGAGTGATGACGCACGCTTGTGTGTTTAGATATATTAAATGTATTCAATGAAATGATAAAGAACAGCAGAGATGTTCTCTTAGCTGTTTGATTCATCTTAATAACACAATCCAGTATTTATACGCATGAACACAACGCAAAGTCTTTCAAGAACATCGCACAAGGACAGCTTTTTTATTACATTCGTAAGTGTGTTCCGATGATCCCCTGAGCTGTTTGACACAACACATTTAAGGAACTGTGGTTTTCTATATCAAACACGTTCTGATCTGTGGTTCTTCTTTGTCACGTCATGTGTCAGTCAAAACGTGTCCTGTAGTAGTGACAGAATGACAGCCTCATAAACCGAATCTCTGTGGGGCTTTCAAGACATTCACTCGTCTGTCTCATCCATGTTTTTAAATGTTCTGTTGTCTGATAAACCGACCACAAGCCCTTCCTCTGCCGTGTCATGAATAACTTGAGTTATGTGCGCACATCTGGTCAGATGTTCTGGTATTGAGGGTGTTGATAAACGTTAGCTGTGAAAGAGGAGTGAGATGGTTGATGTGAGAGCGTGTCAGAGAGTTTATGAGAGGAGCGATTGAGAGAATGAGGCCGCTGCGAGGAGGTGAACGTATGTTGTTATGTAATTCATCAGGTTTATGCCACTGTGGATTTATATAATGAAGTATTTATCATGTTTGCTGCCTTATTGAAATTCAACCGAATTCATCATTGATGACAGCCTGACAGAGAGAGAATAAGTGGGAGAACCCCTAGTTAATGGGCAACCAAAACGAGTGGTCAACTCTTGAGTGGTCAAGCGTCCATTGATATGTTGAGGTTTTTTAACAATCAGTGCTCGTTGTATGTAAGTCTTGCATGTTTCGTGACTACTTATGTGATTTTTTTGCCAGGAGACATGCGAGAACCAATGAGTTCAACATTATTAATGTTTTTTATATATTGTAGTATTATTTTTGTATTTAGCACTCTTCTGGGTTTCAAAACATGAATGTTTTTCACTTACAGATGTCTTCTGAAGACAGCAAACACACAGAACCTCGTTTGCATTACGTCATCTTTAAACGACCATCTTCTACGTCACATAAAACATCTGTTCAAATATAAATGTACAGATGTTTGTGAATCTTTGGCCAGGATTTGTTTTGAGTTCAGACCGAATGTTCTTGTAAACCCCATCGCTGCTCGATTGCTCGACGTTCCGTTCCGCTGATCCGAACATATAAAGTGTCTCGATCGTCCTGTTGTTTTGTGAAGCTCTCGACTTCAAACAGTCCAGAACAGACACTCAAGTGAAGATGATCTGTGTAGAGCTTAATGTCATCCATTACCTCCGTGACCCGATTGATGTGTGTTCTTCATTCACCGCTGGAGCTCATGAAGTGGTTAGATTGTGTGGCGGGTTGGAGGGAATTATCATTTCAAAGAGAACACGGGTGGCGTTGGCTGTTAATGTAATTACTGGTCAAGCGTCAGAGAGATGAGATGAGGAGAGAGAGGGAGGCGCACGTCCCTGACCAGACCCTTCATTCTGGGCTGCCGTCCAACCCCAGAGCTCCTGTACATATGCTGCGTTTACGCTAGAAATAACCACAACTCATCCGTGTTCTTGTTATAATGCCCGACCGACTGTGTGTCTGTGTCGATTCACGGGATGTGTGAGGTGGCTTTAATGAGACCCGTACATGAATAAATGAATAATGACAGTCGGCTGTCACCTCCAGAGACCACAACACTTCCATTATCAACATGATCTGCGCTCTTATTACAGTAAATGTGGTGTTCAGCTCTAATGCCGGATATATACTTGGACAGAATACGGTGTATTTTATTTCAATGTTATTTTATTGTTGATTTATTAAAGCAGTAAGATCAAAGCTTTGTGTGCAGTAAAATCCTGGTAACACACAAAGCGGACCACACTTTGGTCTTTCTTGGGCGGGTTTGTACGAGGCGTAAAAAGAAGTGTTCGTTGATTCCTGATGGTTATTTGTCGTCGTCGCACATCAGACACTTTCTGCGTTTCATAAGAGAGAAGATTCATGTCTCGTTGTGTCGGCTGCTTGTCAGGACAGTGTTGGAAGAGAGAAACTCGCACGTAACATTTACTTCATTTGGTTTCTAAAATGAATCCACAGGAAGAGAAAAGATTTGAAGTGTGGTAGCTGAAGCGTTGTGCTTTATCTATGTGAAACTCTTCAGCACATTTCTTGTCATTGATCGGGTGACGTGATGTTTGTGTATGTGTACTGTGTGGTTGCTAAGGCGTTTCTAGGTGGTTGCCATGTCATGCACAATTGATGATATTCTGTGTCACATCGAGTTATGATGAATGCTTATGATGTGATGATAATATCAATGTGTTAGACTGATGTTTGTGCAGGTTCTTCCGATTCTCTCTATATTCTCTCTTTCTCTCTCTCTCTCTCTTTCTCTCTCGAAAATAGTAAATCTCTGTGTGCCGGTTCTTTTATTAAGTACTGGTAAAGCTCTGTATAAGGCTTGTGTTCTAGCACAAAAAAAGATTTGAATGGAAAAGCTGATTCTCCCTGGCATAAGGTTTTTATCTTGATCAGAGTACAGAGCCTGAGTGGAGATCCTCACACCGTTGACAAAGAGAGAAGCCTTTCACTCAGGGTGTAGTCACTTTTGTTGCCATCGGTTTAGACATGAATGGCTGTGTGTTGAGTTATTTTGAGGGGACGGCACATTTACACTGTTATACAAGCTGTACACTCACTACTTTACATTGTAGCAAAGTGTCATTTCTTCAGTGTTGTCACATGAAAAGATATAATCAAATATTCACTGAAATGTGAGGGTGTGCTCACTTCTGTGAGATACTGTATAATATATATTTACCAACATAATTGTACATATATTGTGAATATGATCTTGCGCCACAAATTGTGCGTCTCGTAACGAGGCGGGAGGGCCGTGAGAAATGTGTTTTGTTACGTGTGAGCAAACACACCGTCTGCACCGCTGGACTGTTAAATACTTCACCTCTGACCTCAGTGTCCTTCTCTGATTGGACTCCTCGCTTTTGTGCTTCAGTTAATTGGCTGAAACTGTGAGAGGTTTCGTTTGACAGAGAGGGTATTTAGATTTCTTCAGGGGCTCACGCTCGAGGTGTTAAGTGGGTTTGGCTTTTGCTTCAGATGTGTTTGTGTGCATCGATTCTTCACTCCAGCTGTCCAACAAACCCAAAGTGTATTGAACTCAGAATAGACGCCTTATAAGAGTAGAACATATATGGCTGTAGATCTATGTGTGGATGATGAGAATAAATAACATCCCTACATGAAGAATTCTGGGTTTAAAATGATATATAGGTTTGTGCACGAGTCCCGGATGTCTGCAGATGAAACGAGATGTTTTCTTCTTTTGATGGAATCTGTTTCTGTTTCCGCAGCTGTTCCTTTTCCAGCTACTGCGAGGTCTGTCCTACATCCATCAACGGCACATCCTTCACCGAGACCTGAAACCTCAAAACCTGCTCATCAGTGAGACGGGAGAACTCAAACTGGCCGACTTCGGTAAGCCTTTCTCACAGACGCACCGCAAAACAAAGAAACGAATGTCAGAAAATACAAATCCAGCCACAGACGCTGTGCTGTAGTTTAATGAACCTCTCGGGTGGGGTTTAAAGCTTTGGTGACAGACACACACTGATGTTTATGTGTTGTGTATATGTACGGTGTGTGGGCTTCAGTCATCAGTGTCGTAGCTGAAGTTAAACCTCAGACAGCTGAGACTGACGGATCAGAGCTGAAGATATCAGAGATATCAAACACGGCAGACCAAAGGTGAAGCAAACAAACAAAGAGATGGAGAGGCGGTGAGCGAGCGAGACGGACAGATTGACCAGCAGACGTTGTTTCTTCCGCTCAATTAGAGGCGGTGTGATACAGGCGGGACACACAGATTTTTGCTGTATTTTTGGTGGCGTGGTGTCCTCAGACAGCTGCTGAGGAGGCATTTGGAGCGGCGGTCCGCAGCATATGGTGTGTTTCTCCGGCTGGCCGCTTCAGCTCTACAGTGGTCCTGAAGTCGTGCCAGCGGCCCCAGCGGGGTCATTAGAAGCCGATCTGTCATCAGAGGCTCTGAACAACCCCTCGTGACCCCACAAGTGTGCTGAAACATGATGAACTGCTTTCTTGTGTTGGAAGACTTCATCATCTGTACACCATAAAGTGAACATTCACAGTATTGTGTGTTGGTGTGTGTTTATATTGTAGCCAGATGTACCATGTGATGCGACTTTTTTATGTTTCATGCTAACAATACACATTACGTGAACTGTGTCACTTCAATTCAACTTCATCAAAGGAAGCGTTTCTAGCCACCAATGCAGGTTCTTTTAATAGTGACTCAGTCTGTGAAAACCCTGTAAAACATTCTCTTTAAATATAATGATATCTTTAATATTGACTAATAATCCATTTTATCAAATTATTTAACCTCTAAACAAGCAAACCTGTTTTTGAGCATTGTATTGATTGCAATAAGTTCATAACGTCAGTTATGATCAAACCAGTCAGTTTGATCAACCTTTGAAATGAACTGAAGACATTAGTTAAAACTAGTCATTTTAACCCGTCTGATCAGACTTTAACTAGACAAATGACCATGGTATAAGCAAGATAATCCACGGCTAGCCGTGCATTAAAGGATTTTTTGTGTCGGGTGGTTCTTGGCCTCTACGTTGTGCATTAAAATCCTTTAATGCACGGCTAGCTGTGGATTATCCCTTACGTAATAAAATCGATAATCATTTGTAAGTAATAACTGAAGTCCTGGAGTAGAAATCTGGTTTATATATTGACTGTCCGTGTTATATGAAAATCATCCCAAATGCGCTTCATTTTTAATTCAACGTCTGAATCCGCTGAAAACATCTTCACGATACGTAACATTAGAGCTAAAGCTCATGTTGTAAAGCGGAGGTTTTACACTCTTTCTGGACTGAACTCCATGTCTTGTTCTGGATCTCAATGCATATAAAGTTGTGTACAGTATAGAAATGTGATTATTTCTGCTGTCACACGCTTTATATCGTCATACTTCACAGCTCTAGCTGGAGATATAAATACATGACCAACAACAACAGACAGACTGCAGAGCTGTAAGTGTGTGTGTGTGTGTGTGTGTGTGTGTGTGTGTGTGTGCGTGTGCGTGTGCGTGTGCGTGCGTGTGCGCGTGCGTACGTGTGTGTTGTAAACATGTGCTGAGGGCATCAGAGAGCTCGAGGAACCCATGAGGAACACTGCAGGAATCCACTCACAGTCCCATGATCCCTCATGAACCCACGGATGAGATCCGTCTGGTGCGGTACGGGGGGCAGATGGGCTTCAGTGACCTCATGAGACCCTCTCTCCTCCTCCAGACACATGATGAAATGTACCGTGTGTTGTGTTGAACTCCCGTGAGATGAGTGTTGAAGGTGTAATGATCTCATGGAGACAGGACAGAAACGGGTGTGTGGTGGATGTTTCAATGACTGTGTCCAGAGAGAATCAAGAACATGTAACGTCTGCTCCTCATAGATTCAGATTATACAGAATTAACATCGTTTCTAGTTCCTGTGATGTCAAATAAATCAATAAAATACATTTTAAAGTAAAATAAATATTTGTTTAATACGCTACTGGCTGAACAATAAAATCGTTAAATACAGTGATTTTAAAATAAATGTGGGGGCCTCCAAGGTAGAAACGGGCCTCTGAATTTTAACAGACTCTGGTTGTAGTGAAAGTGAGGTCCAGAGGGGCTTTACAGGTTTGAGGAATGCATGAAAACATTAGGGATGTGGTCCGGTGGAGGCAACACTAATCTTGATTAAGATGTTTATTTTACAAACTATTATTATTATTATTATTTGTCGAAAGGCCGTTTACATTATAACGATAACTGTAACTATAACGGACAATAGTGATGAGGTTTTGATTATTTGAAGTCTGGGTGCTGCCTAAAAATACCGCCTAGTTTACGTCCTACAACTAATATATGTCGTTTGAACACATACAATATCTGCCGCTTTTGTTCTGACTACATGAAACAAATACTAAAAAAATAAATCACGAAAGTGACGTCTTACCTGTTAATGCAATACTTTTTATACATCGGGGCCAACTCTCAAAATCCCTGTCGGTGTTAGCTTTTGCTTTAGCACGAAGCTGTCGCTTTAGCGTGATGTTACTGTGTTATTAACAACAGGTGATTCCCCAGATGTAATCAGCGTCAGAAGTTAATCAATTAAGAAATAAATATGACATTCCCCAGATGATCGCTTTTAAACAGCCATCTAGAGGAAGATTTAAATCCCAAGCATCTGTTATAAGAATGAACAAGACTGCAGCGCCATCCACACACACACGTGATAAACAAGCCGCTTCCTCTTCTTTGTGTTTACAGACGTGATGTAATGACGTAAAGAGGTACGCCCCCAAACTCAAATTTCCTGCATGGGGCGACCCGACAGCGCAAATGATAAATCATTATTATAAGCTAACCGTTGTGACTCAGGGTAAGATGAGACAATCGTTTTGAACATTGATGTGTCTGTGTATTTACTCAATCATTGATTTCTGATTATTTCTACCCCAAAATGATCGAATATTGCCAATTTAAGTTATTGCTAAGCTCACAACTGATTATTCTTTACAGAAAAAACAAAATAAAAGCATCTGATGTCGTTATTGCAGCATAAGTGATGGGGTCATGAGGGGTTTCCCTTTGAGCTGGTGTTTCACTACACTTTGATGTCCCGTTGACTTTAAAATGCTGTTTTGGAACTCTACTGTGTGTGTGTGTGTTTCTTTAGTCACAGTGTTCAGATTCTGCTCATGTGATTCTGATCGAGTCTCACAGTCTCTGTCTGGTGTGACTTGAGGACAGGGAGTGAGCGAGCGAGTGATGTATAATTTACTGACGCGGCGGGTGGGTGACTGAACGCTTTGAATCTGTGAGTTTACCCATCAACAGTCTGCAGGTGATTCTCACATCCGGCCTTTGAAACGGAAGCTCTTTGTGGTGGTCTTCAGTGGGTTTTCATAGCTTATGTCAGTTCAGCCCGTGCTTTCCCTCCTGTACAAAGACAGCCCCACTTCCACCCGCTGCGTTGCTATGACAACTGCCCCCAGGGTGAATAATGGACGACTGCCCCTCCTCATCCCCGGATACTGCCTTCATCATCTCTGACCTTCATAACCTCTCCACTGCTCTTCATGACGAGTCAAGCTCTCTCTCTCTCTCCCTCATCAATTAACGTCTCGGATGCCGCCCGCTCTGACTATTACTCACCAATTAATTTAATGATGATTAGAGCCTCTCGGCGTGTTAACCTCGGCTCTCCTGCCTCCCCGCTGTGTAAATGATCGGCTCTCTCGCCGCGTCCGGTGTAATGGCCTCTCACTCTTTCTGACGTAACCCTTTGTTTAGCATGAGAGATTATTGACTGCAAATTACAGTGGCGTGAAGTCTCCGCTGCTATTCCCATCCCATCCGAGGACTTAAATGCCCCCTGCACGCTCCAAACACACAAAGTCAAGAGAAATGACTTCATTAAACAACACTTCTACTCCTCCACATGTGAATCCCTTCAGCAGAGGTTTGATCTAAAAAAATGATGCTGATCTCAGTTTATGACACAATTTAAACAACACAATTTAACACTAACTGCCCCTGAAGACCATTGTGTTAGTTATAATGAGGAAACAATGCACTGATGTCACACTATAATCTGATCTTTTGCTTTGTGTCCAAATAAAAGCTGAAAATATTCAATTTAAATGAAGTACTTGTTGATTTTGTTAAAAATAAACGTCACTGGATTTATTTCTATAGCGCTTTTGACCATTTTCATTGTTGCAAAGCAACTTTACAAACATCATAATAACATTTTTAATAATACTAGGGAAATGAAAGAGAATATACGGTATTAAGATACATGGTATTATTGCAAGTTTTCCTCTATTCAATGTACGTTGATGTCAGTGGATTGTCAGACAGATAAATTATTCAATCGAAGTATATTTAATTTAGGTATATTATTATTTTAAATATTTTTATCAGGGCTAAGAGCCTAAAATTACAATATACCAGAACAATTGGCAATAATACAAAACGTGCGGAAAGAATATATTTGTTAAACACAGTGTTGTTTATATTTATGGATGAAACTAAATCAGCAGTCTCCCAGTGAGTAAGTGCACTATAGATGTATACAGTATGTGTATAAGAGTGGAGAAAAAAAGAACAGAAAAGCCTTGGGAGAGGTCAGACTCCACCGGGAGAGCCAGTTCTCCTCTGGCATATTAAAACAGGCACCTCAGGTGTAAGAGAGTTACTTTCAGATGTGTTCACGTTAGTAAGTTCTGTACGTTTACTGTACATCATTTATCTATGGGCGGTTAAATGACAACAATAAACATGAACGTTGTTTCTTTGTGTGTGTGTATTTGTTTGCAGGACTGGCCCGTGCAAAGTCAGTGCCGAGTCACACATACTCTAATGAGGTGGTGACCCTGTGGTACAGACCCCCAGACGTCCTGCTCGGATCCACAGACTACTCCACCTGTCTGGACATGTGGTGAGAAATCAGCTCTCTTACTGTCTCACACACACACACACACACGTCTGTCACGGTGTGTTCCTACAAAACTTACATGTGTGTGCTTAAAAGAACACATGTGTGTATGATGAGATTCATGATGTTGCTTTAAAGTTCACCCAAAAAGGAGAATTGTGTCATCATTTACTCGCCCTATTGTTTCGAACCTGTATGACTTTCTTTCTTCCTCAGAACACAAAAGAAGATATTTTGAAGAATGTTGTTAACCGAACAGCGGTGGCACCCATTGACTTCTATTGAATGGACACAAAGTCAATGGCTGCAGTCGCATTTTTCTAAATATCTTCTTCTTTGTTCTCGGGAAGACAGTAAGTCATGCAGGTTTGAAGTGACCAGAGGGAGAGTAAATGATGACACAATTCTCACATCACTTTAAGGGGTCCTCCCTCTTCTGTTTCTGTCTAAACACTTCAAGTTGTCGACAGTATGTTAGTTGTTGTTCATGAGTGAGTTCTGTTTCTCACACACACAGACGCACACTGAATACATTGTAAATCCAGTGGACCGCCTAACACATCACTGACTGTGTGTAGCCTATGTGTTTGTGTGCGTGTGAACTACAATATGTCTTTGTGAGCGTGTGTATGTGTGTATTTCTGTTTTTGTGTGTGAGTGTGTCGGTGTGTGTGTGTGTGTTTCTGTTTTTCTGTTTTTTTGTGTGTGTCAGTATGTGATTGTGTGTGTATCATGAGTCTTGTGAGTGTTGTGTGTGATGAGTCTGGTGTGTGTGTGTGTGATGAGTCTGGTGTGTGTGTGTGATGAGTCTGGTGTGTGTGTGTGTATGTGTGTGTGATGAGTCTGGTGTGTGTGTATGTGTGTGTGATGAGTCTGGTGTGTGTGTGTGTGTGTGTGCTGTGTGTGTATGTTGAGTCTGGTGTGTTGTGTGTTTATTGTGTTCACACTAGTGTTGTGGTCTCTCAGCTGATGCTCTGAATGTCACTCAAATGTCACTTAAATGTCACACAGTCTCATCGTGGACAGTCCAGAAAATCACACTGACAGCTGATTTCCTCTCTTACCGAGTTTAAATGATATTCTCAAATGTGATTCCAGTGAGATTCTGGATGGGTAAAGCGATTTGCATTTGCAATTTCAGTCTGGTGCTGCTGAGAAAGATAACTTCATCATTTCTCTCACTTATATAATGAAACATGAAGATGAAACCTTTTCATATTTGCTGTGTCGAAGGTCAGAATTTAAATCTCAAATTTTAATAAGTTACTATTGCGTGACCCTAACCTTAATATTAAATGTGCACATCATTGATTCTCATCTGGTTTGTTAGTATGAGGTGTGATGTCACATTTACATTTATCCAAAGTGACTTATAAAAGTGTGAAACACTGAAGCAGAGAGAAAGAACTAGAAAGGTGTTTTTTATATTAAATATAGAGTGAGTATTCAGCGTCTTCCCATCGTGTGTTTGATGAAGATTGGAGTCTACAGTATATCAGTGTTCACATCGATGGACTATCAATGTTTTTTCAAATCAAATCTTGTGTGCTGCAGTTTCACATTTTAAATCCAAAAGCTCTTTAATATCCTGTAGATCTTGATTGGCTGTCAATGTTTTTTTGTTCATTAACAAGAATTAAACATTGGTGACCAAAAAATGACAACGGTGGTCAAACGTGCCCCAGAACTGTTTGGTGTCCTACATTCTTCAAAATATCTTTGTCTGTGTTCATCAGAACAAAGCCATTTATACACATTTGCAACAACGTAACTTTCCCTTTCACATCGGCATTGATGAAGAATTCCAAGGAATTGTTAAATGGTTCGTATAAAGCATAAACTGAATGTTTTTGTCCATATGAGATGAGCAACTGTCTTGTGAAATGAGCTGTAGTCCGGCACTCCGCAGGGACGCCTGAGCCCAGGCTGGACCCCAGGTGCAACCCACCGCTGGCAATTAAAGAGGAGAGAGAGAGAGAATAATAACATATTATTGACTAGAATGATCTGGTCTATAAACACCATGCACTGCGCTGTGTTTGGCCTTAGTTGTGTTTTTCAGTTTCTTTTCTCCTGTAAAGCTGCTTTGGAACAATGCACATTGTGAATAGAGCCATGTTAATAAAATTGCATTGAAAGTGTGTGATGTGTCATAACTGAAGGTGTCTGTGGGTGTTTCAGGGGTGTTGGGTGCATCTTTGTGGAGATGATTCAGGGTGTGGCAGCGTTTCCGGGCATGAAGGACATTCAGGATCAGCTGGAGAGGATATTCCTGGTGAGTTTCTCTCTGTTTCACTGCACATACAGCTGTTGATAGAATACAGTCCTTCATCTTTTCAGCGCTCTGAGCCAGACAGTAGAAATGAGGAACATTTTTCATTATTTGTCAAATAGTTTAAAGCTATTTTTACACTTTCAAATGATATTATCAGCATGATCACTTAACGTTTTCTCTAGAATGCTTCAAAGTCCTGCTGCTTCATGCTTGTTGTCTGCTTCAACTGAAGGAGCGATTGCAGATTTTCCGTGTGGTCTTTTCAGACTGTATATGTATAGAGGATTGTATTTTGTTAAACAGGTTCGGTACAGGACAGACTCTCTGTGGTCATACATATTTCAGCGGTGGTCTCATGAATTCTGTAATCACGTGTGCTGTAATAAATCTGCAGGATAATAATTGAAGCAGAGAGTGATGGTCACACACAGTAAATTCATCTTCACACTGAGGACATTTCAATAATTCATACGGACAGTTAGTGAGATGAATGAAGGGCCGGTGTGTGTGACACAAGCCTTCAGGCTGTGAGGCCAAACATGTTTACACCGGGAGAATGACCCAATCCATCCATGAAAACACCAGCCGTGTGCGCACGTGACCGAGAGCTGAACCTCTCAGACTTTAGTTGAGTTGAGTTTTTTCTGTAGAAACCAAAATGAACAGGTTGAATTTCATGCACGCAGCAGAAGTTTGGTTTGGGAGTTGTTGAAGGAAGGAAATGCTGATTCTGGTGTTTGTGTTTCTCTCTGTCAGGAGGAATCGGATAAATATGGAAAGGTTGAGCGCGTCTGGCTGCTTGTTACTTCTGCGTTGTTTTGTGATTCTCCTCACACGGATGAGCCGCTCTCTGTCAGTCTGAGCAGTCGGCCGATGCTTCATTCATACTGTAACCTCGAGATTATCCTTCATTGTGGTCTTTTTCTAAAGGCCGCTGAGAATAAAAGAAGCACACTGGACATCTGACCTTATCGTTGACATTCTGCTTTTAGATGAGAGAAGCTGGTGCTGCTGTGTGTGATCAGTCTTGAGATTTTATCTGCGTGTTTTTCCGACACATTTAGGGTCATGATATGGCACACGTGTGGATCTGGTCATGCATGTTTGTCACACACAGTGCGGGTGTAACACTGGGTTCACACCAAATGTGAATTAAGCGTTTTGCACGAGTGAGTTACATACAAATTAATGCAAAGACGTGGATAGACGGTGCAAATGAGGCGAATCGGGCGGCGGATTACCCTGAATGCACATCAATCTTGTCTTCCGCAAAGGTAGAAATATTTGTTAGATTGCATCACTAATGCGAAGATAACGAACTTTTCCCACGAGTAATAAAGAGCGTTTGGTGTGAAGCCAGCATAAATCATTACTAAGTCATTAGTTACTGTAATTGAATTACTTGTCCCTTGAAAAGTAAAGTAAGGGATTACTCTAATTTTTTCTGTAATTCTTTACAGTTACTTCTGATGTAATTAAACTAAATACTGTGTAATTTATTTAATAGTGGAATTGACATCAAAATTCAAAGTCAAACTTTAAAATCTGTGCTTTAATGTGTAATTCTCACATTTGTAATACTTTGGTCAGTTAATAATACTACTTATAGTATATATATACTACTTATAATAATACTATGTAGTTTAATAATATTTATTTGAATGAATTAAAAGAGCCGTTTCATGTCTATCCTTGAATCACTGAACTAATAAAGGTTGATGTAGGATATAGAAAGTAATAAGTAATTAAATACTTTTTGGAGAGAGTCATTTGTGCAGTAATCTGATTACACTATTGAATATGTAATGAGTAACTAGTAATGAATTACTTTATCAGAGTAACTTGCCCAACACTGGACACATGAGTGAATGTTGATCAGTGTTTATCTGTGTTGGTGTTTATCGAGGTTATCGAGGGACAGATCATACTGTTCTTTCTTCATGAGTCTTCAATTGAATTTAAAGAGAAATAGTTCACTTTGAGATTGAATTATATCTTGGCTAATTTGAGTTTATTGAGATTCACAGACACACACACAAACACACACACACACACACGCACACACGCACTGCACAAATTCAATTTACTTACAGCAGTCCTGTTTAAATATCTAAAACTTCTTATAACAAGTTAAAGTCAATTGATGTAAGCAAAATGACTAAAGAAAGAAGGTATCAGTTCCTAAATTTAATAATACATTTTTTTTTAAGTGACAGTTCACCCAAAAATGAGAATTGTGTCATCATTCTCTCTCTCAGTTCAGTTGTCTTGTGTTAAGCGTAAGTTCACTTAATTTTGATCATTATTTGAGAAACCAAGACTCAGTATTTTGCTTTTAAAGTAAATGTTTGCTTGATTTAAGAGCCTTTTAGACATTTGTTCTGGATAACAAGTGGAAAATACTGTGTAAGAAAATCTTTTTTGTCAGTGTGTGAGACGACTGTGATGTGTTTTCTCAGGAGAAACATTAGAGATACAGGTGATGTCTCATTGTGATGTACTGAAGCGCAGTGTAATGAGGTTTATACAGTACTGAGGAACACACAGAAGTATTTTACACTGAAGGATACTGGATGATGTTGATGTGTGTGAGCCGCAGGTGGATTATATTCATGAAGTGTGTGTCAGAGAACATCACCTGAGATTCACTGCACCAGATTAATATAGACACAACTATATCTGCACGCTTGTGTCTGTGAGAGACGGCGATCACACTGACATTTCTCTATTTCACATTACAATTGAACTGTCTGCTTTCATTATGAAAGATTCACACACACACATGTCTGGTTTACTATCTCCGTGGGGACAGTCCATAGGCATAATGTTTTTTTATACCGCACAAACTGTATATTTGATCCCCTAAACCTAAAGATCATAGAAAACCTTTAGCATTTTTACATTTTTTTTAATATTGTTCTGTACAATTTATAAGCTTTTTTGCCCATGAGGACATCAATTTTGGTCCCCACAGTGACACGAGTCCCCATGAGTTGGTGTGCATTCTGGTTTAGGTCCCCACCGGGATATAAAAAACATGTACACACACATGCACACCTACACACATCCTTTACATTGATGCATTTTCCAGATGCTTTTATCCAACACGACTTACATTGCATGATACTACACAATGAGTTTGTGCAATCCCTGGGATTGAACCCATGACCTTGCCTTGTTGCTTGCGCCATCCTCTAACCACTGAGCCACAGGATCAAACATCACGTCATCTATCAAACCTGATCTACAACATTTCAATGATTATTTTGTGGTTGTTCATGTGCCTGTAGCCCTGCATATAACTTCTTTGCGATGTTGAGAAAGTGCATCTTCAGTCAGCGCCGTCGGTGTGTCCCTGTGGTGGTCCCTGTGTTAACAGTGATGACACCTCTGTCCAGACAAACATGTGACATTTCACACCAAAACAGAGGAAGTGAAACATGTGATCGGTTCAGCTGAATGTAATCTCACCTCTCGCCATTTCTAGCTACAGTACTGACGCCTACTAACAGTGCAGTGTACACTGCGTTGTGTGTGAAGTATACTGCACTACATAGCTTCAACCTCGCTCTCTCTAGTGTTATGTGTGACACAGAGAGGTTTATCCGCATCCAGAGATATCATTGACATTACAATATCAACTCTCAGATAACACGAGACAGAAATGACTTGCTGCTTTGATGTTGATGCCGTATGTGAGGTGATGTGTTTAATGGGCTCGTGCAGGATTCTGTGTTGTTTCATGTTCACTTCAGGTTGTATTGAAGGATCCACAGGTGTGTGTGGAACACATCCGTTCAGTTTAATGTGTCCTTCCTGAAGGTGACTCCATCTCAAAGATTCATGTGACTGATGTTTGATGTCCAGGACTCAACCTTTCCCCCCAATGTGTGTTCAATATAGAAGACAAAATACACTGCTGATTGCTTTTGCTCCTGAGTGGAGGCTTGTTTTAAAGAGAGCGAGAGAGAGAGAGAGAGAGAGAGAGAGAGAAGGTCCTGTGAGGTGTTTCAGAAAGCTACAGAAGAAGGACAGGATTCTGTGTGAATGGTCATATCTCAGCGACAGGCAATTTATAGTGTCTTTGTTCTGAATAAGGTCGACACACACACACACACACAGACCCCTACACACATCTACACACACGCACGTATGTTTTATTATCTCGGTGGGGACAGTCCATAGGCGTAATGAGCTGTATCTTGTACAAACTGTATATTTTATCCCCTAACCCAACCCCTAAACTTAAGATCGTAGAAAACCTTTTACATTTTTAGATTTTCAAAAATGATGAGTTCCCATGAGTTGGTGTGCATTCAGGTTTAGGTCCCCACTAACATATTAAAACCAAGTCCACACACACACAGGTTTTGGTCTCATTGTATATCGTGTTATGAGTTTAAAAAGGAGAATTGTTACCAAGGTTTAATGTCAAAAACAAACAGGATATTATGATTGATGCGTGACTGTGACTACAGAGTTTGCGAGTGTGTGTTTCAGTGAACATGGACATCAACAGAGTGTGATGGAGTATTCAGTCTGTAGTGTGTTGACATTTAATGTATTTAAATATTATAAACATGTGATTATTTAATGATATAAAACTTCAGGTCAGGTCACTGTGATGGTCATCAGAGCTCATACAGAACACTACTGCCCTCTGCTGGACACACACACGTCATGTGTCAGGGTGTCCTTAAAAGTATTAAAAGTTGATAAAGAAATTGAGAGAAATGTAAGACCCTTCAAAAGAATTAAAAAGTCTTAAATACAATTTTCCAAGGTATTACATTTTGTATCATCTTTTCATTTCCGTCCACAGAGGTCATAAGCTAAAGTCGATGATTGAATCATTGCGGCGGGAATATTGAGAAATATTTAGTGGTGCTATCTTACAATCAGTTTATAGTCAATGTAAGTTAATGTGTCGCCAATGTAACCGATGAAAACCTGAAGTGCTGATGAGGTCTTAAAACGTATGGAAAGAGTCTTAAAAGTATTACATGTATCTCCATGACTCCTGTATATACCCTGTGTGTTCATCTTTCACATCTTATACATGAACATCGAAGATGTGATTTGAGAATATTTCGTGCAGTGAAGACTCATTTCTGGACTGTAGTGTGGTCAAGTGTGTTTTCATGTTGGATGTCTGATGACAGGACTTCTGCAGTTTTTGTCTGAAAGCTGAAGGTCAGCGTGGTTTGTCCTGCAGCTTCAGCAGAATGTCATGTGATTGAATTGTGTGTTTGTGTGTGGCAGGTGGTGGGAACCCCCTCGGAGGACACATGGCCAGGTGTTCCTGCTCTCCCGCACTTCGAACCAGGTACACACACTGTTCATCGGACTGTGAATGTCACACACAGACACACCCCTGAGAACACGAGCTGTCACGTATCCCATCAGCCAGCGGGCTCATTATGTCTCAGATAGAGGAGGATGGCCTGCTGATGCACTTGGCATCTGCTCATAGAGAGAGAGAGCCAAGTCTTTGCTCTTTTTCTGTTTATATTGAGATGAATATAACATATTATTTTTATCTTAATCTGTATTTGTGCATGTTTATATTTCATTTTTCTGTGCTTTGTAAGACTTCCAGACACATCCAAACACAAGTGTTGTGCTCAGCTGAAATATAGTGACATTCATCAAAATACATTTGATATTTCAATACATCTTTGAATACATTAAACCTCACCGCTGGACATGTGCAGAACACTATCAGTGTGTTCTTCATGTAGTCTGTGAGTGCACACTGCCCTCTGCTGAGCGATGACATCATCACACACACGTCTGGAGCAGATCTAATGATTCAATGAAGACGTGTTATGAACACGGACCATTGAAAGAAACCGCGTGACAGCAATCTCACACTGTCATACTATATACAGTAGGAAAATAATCAGTATATGCAACTGGATTGGATCAACCATTAAGCATCCATGACTGTAAAGCTCAGTTTTATCATGCCTTTTAAACAAAAATATTCTCCTCGTGTGTTTGTAAATCTGTGTGTCTCTTTCTTCAGTGGAATACCACAGGAGATAGTTTGAGAAATGTCTCAGGAAGTCAATGGAGTTCAGTGTTGTTTGACTATCAACATTCTTCAAAATATCTTCCTAAACTCATACAGGTCTGACACATGATAGATGTGTGAATTCAGGTGTGTAGTTCAGTATTAGAACAGCAGAGGGCGGTGTGCACTGCTCTTTAACCACTGAAAGGATTGAGAATGAGTTCAGAGCATGTGTGTTACTGACCGTATGAGGTCAGATCCCATCAGGTTCTTCACCAGAGATTTCTCTGCTGTTTAAGAGCACTAGAATACATCATGATGACACTGTCGGGGTTGTGAATAGTTCTTGTTGTGTGTCAGTATGCCATAGATTTAGATGAAGTCATGATGAATTGAATTGATTTGCTGGTTTTTGGTCTGTGTTGATGTGTATTGATCCGGTCCACAGGAGGCAAAGTTTAATAATTCACAAAGAGATGTGATGTTTGTTCTGAAGTGCGCTCACTATTTCTGATGTGTACACTGTAGTATGTATACTGTGTGTGTTACGCATATACATTTAGTAAAAGTTAAGAATTAGGACATTTTTAATTTAATGCTTTCTTTGAAAGATGACGATGCAATTGTATTTGTGCTTTTATTATGTGATGAATTAAACAGATAATACACGAATGAGAAATAACACACACAAAAATAATAATAAATAAAATGATCAATTAACAAATGTTTTGTGTGACACATCATCATGTTTTATTATGCATTAATGTTAGATTAAAGCCGCTGTTTCATATTGTGTGTTTCATTTTCACAGATCGCTTTACTGTGTACAGTCCCAAGAAACTAAGGCAAGCCTGGAATAAGTAAGTGTTATCAAATGTCTGTGTGTTTTATTTTTGATTTGGGTATTTCTCTGCTGATTTTTTATTTGTTTCTGTCTTTTTTTTTTAACTTGAATTCGAGAAATTTGTCTCAAATAAGATCTCAAAGACGTCTGTGAGCTGTGAAAGAGAAACATCCGAGAAATAAAAAGCATGAAATTAAATGTTGTGTAAAATCATTTGAAGGCAGTAAGAGCGTGTCACTCACGTCCCGTTTGAATGGGTTGGTTTTGTGAGTTGGTGCACGTACAAAATGTGTTTTGTGTTGTAAAGAAGAAATGAAGTTTAGATGTATTTTTAGTGAGAGACTGACACAGAGTTATTTTATCGTTGTGGTGAAGCAGAAAGCCGCTGGCTGTGCGGTTCACCTGTTCATGGGTTGAGATATTCAGAAACTCACAAGTACACAACCACAGACACCAATGCTTGTTTAATGTAATGCGAGCGCACACTTCAGTTGTGCATACTTAATGTGCGTTCTTTCATGTGCTGCTAACAAGCATCAGAACTCCAGCTTTATTCAACTCTAACCTGCTCAACGTGTCTTTATAAACCCTGAAGCGCTTCACGATCTGTCTGTCAAATACACTTGAGTTCTCAAGTCCACACGCACTCTTGATTGTTGGCTGTTGAATGCGCTCACAGGGACTGCCAGGCCATAATTTCAGTGTTTTTCCACACACGGATCTGTTCAGCGGGCTGTTCTTGGCCAGAACACATCACACTACAGCACTAACATTACAAAACACAACAATTCTATCTTCACGATTTGATTCGTTCAGACATCAAGAGAACAGTAACACATGAACAAAACCGAGTGGATATTCTCATTTAGAGTTTAATAATAATTATAATAATTATAACTTTATGACTGTATGACATATGGCTTATTGCTCCCTGAACTCTATGTAAATCGCTTTGGATCAAAGCGTCTGCTAAATGACTAAATGTAAACTTTATTTTATATTGCACCTTTAAAAGTAGCATCTCAAAGCGCTTTACATAAATAATGAAAAATAGAATACAGGTTACAGAAGTTCAAAATAGAAACAAGATAGAGACAAACAGAAATAAATATAAGAAATATTCTAAACGCATAATATACATATAATAATACAACAACAAATTAAATAAAGACAACATACATTTGTCACACAAAAGCAACCCTAAAAAAGTAAGTTTTAAGAGAAGTTTTAAAAATATGTAGAGATTCTGCGTTTCTAATCTCAGAGGGCAGGGAATTCCATCATTTTGGGGCCAGTGAGGGAAAAGCCCTGACCCCATAGTACTTAATCGAGTCGCCGGAACAGTTAAAAGACCAGCTGCGGTAGAACGGAGGTTTCGTACTGGGGTGTAGGGTAAGAGCTCTGACAGATATTGAGGAGCTAAATCATTTAAGGTTTATAGGTCAGCAGGAGAATTTTGAAATCAATTCGAAACTTGACAGGAAGCCAGCGCAAGGTTTCTAAGAGGTGTAATGTGAACTCTTGCACTGGTTCTAGTCAAGATACGAGCCGCAGAATTCTGTACCAACAGTAGTTTACTGAGGGTGGCTTTTGAGACTCCAGCCAACAATGCATTCCAAAAGTCGATTCGGGAAAAAACTAAAGTGTCGATTAACCTTTCAGCAACAGATATGGGGCGAAGGAAAAAAGGATACTTTAACTGTGTTACGAACATGAAGATCAAATATTAAGTTAGCCTCAAAAATCACCCGCAAATCTTTTAATTTAGTTTGAAACTGTATAACTGAGCCATCCACATTGAGGTCTAAAGGCTCAGCTTTACGTACCTGGTGAGGTGAACCAATGAGCATCACTTCATTCTTATAACTATTCAATTATCAGACATCCATTTTTTTAATCTCAGAGATACAGTGTAAAAGAAAAGAAACAGCCGCTTTAACATCAGATTTTGAATGTATGTATAGTATATATGGGCGTCATCTGCATTAAAATGAAAAAGTAAAGGGCCCAAAACTGAACCCTGGGGAACACCCGATTGCACCGCACCAACCTTTACTGAGATTCATTCTGAATGCTGACACTCTACATTACTGCTTAAAAGTTTCCTGTCACTTCTCAGTTATGTTTCTTATGATCTTGAAAATATTTTCATCTGACGGTGAATGATTTAATGTCACAAAGGAATTTTGTGGACAAAACTATGATGAGTTTCTTTCATTAGTTTTTGAAAAGGATGAATTTGTCTGAACGGTGAAGAAAAACTGTTTGGAATAAACTCTATGTGAAGTCCTTCAGTAGTGTTCCAAATCAAAACTCATTCTGCACTTTTTCCACTGAACAAAGATGTTTCCAGGCCGCACATCAGCAGGAGTGAAGCGTACAGAGAGAGAGATTGACCTGAAACTGTGTGTGCTTGTGGTGTTCTTGGCACTATAATAATTGTGTGTGTGTTTGTGTGTGTCAGGTTGGGTCATGTAGATCACGCAGAAGAGTTGGCGTCTGGATTTCTCCAGTGCTTCCCAAAGAAGCGTCTCTCAGCCCAGACGGCTCTCCATCACGAATACTTCAGTCATCTGCCTCCACGACTCTGGGAGCTTCCTGACAGTCAGTATACTCCATACTTGCATATTACACCCTCATAATGTATACTGTGCAGTGTGCTCAACACCCTTGTGATCTACAACATCTGTCAAACACTCTATCCCACAATGCACTGCACCTGTGATTAAAAACTCTGTGACATTGAACATGTTGATATTTCAAAGTTACATTATTATACTTCATATGACTGTTTAGATGTACTACATCGTACAAAAAGTTCTTAAAGACTCAAACTTTGAAGTTACAATTTTTAGGACAATTAAAGACAAAAAACACATTGACTGTGTTAAACTAATATCTTTTGTTTCTAATCAGAACATTTAATCAACTGCAAACAAAATGATCATATTACCACCAAATATAAATCTGGATGTGAATGTGTTTTTCCGCCCATCATGGATGGTAATTCAGGTCAGACGAACTGGTTTTGAGTTTTAAAGACGCTGGAGGCCTTTAGTGTGATGTGACTGGTACCCATAATCCGCACGAGACCCCCGCAGAGGACGCTGACAGCCGGCAGGACAACATAATCTTCTGTAACACACAAAACCCGAGACCTCCATCAGAACACCAGCAATTTTAAACTCGTGTCCGCATTTCCCCGCGCGTCTCACAGTAAAACTGATAGTCAAGCATTAGCCAAAGAAAACGTCTGCCGTGTGATTTAAATATGAGAATGAGTTTTTTTAATTGAACAGATTAGACGTGAGGCTGAATTAATCCCTTTATCAGCTCACAGCAGGTCGTTTGCTGTAGGCGGGAGGGGAGGGGCGGAGCTCTGTGGTGGGGGCGGGGCTTTGATGCTGCTTTTGAAGACACATCACATGAATTCTGTTGTTTCATGTGAGGATTTTAATTTAAATGTCTTTGTCTGGTACAGCAGGATTTTATAAGCGAAGAAGACGTGTCGACACTATGACTGTCACTAAAAGTGATTTAAGCAAACACAACATTGAAAATGAACATCATTTGTGCTGCACGTGGCAGTGTTGCCTTAAAATTGTGTGGCCTTTATGTTCAATTGTACATTTATTTCATTTGGTTCCCACATGCTGATAAAACATGTTCATGTATATTTTATATTGTAAGGACCTTTGGATAGAAGCATCTGCCAAGCCTCGGCCGGTTTTGAATGTTTTGTTTCATAAAGTCGGCATGAAACGGAAGTAGCGATTGTTTTTTCTTCTGTATCGTGACGTGTATCCGAGTGAAACTACTTCTGAAATGAGACAAAATGTAGGCGGGACTACATCGAGTACTGATCCGATCGTTATATAGTGGGTGTTGCCAACAAAATGGAGTCAGATTTGTAATCCAGTTTGCAATCTGTCAGTCGTGACCAGAAGTGAAGAGAGGTCGTTTCGTGGGGGGGCGTTAATGTTTTTATTTCATGACGACTTTCATTTGTTTTCATATTTATTCTGCTCATTTTTCTCTTTTGTTTGTCTGCAGTGTCTTCGATCTTCACCGTCCCGACCGTGAAGTTACAGCCGGAATCTGCCGACAGCATTCAGGTGTGCAGCAAGAGCAACAGTCACGGGAAAAGCTCGTCATCCGGCAAACACTGACCTGTAAGAGACACACACCTGACACCGTCCAGGTACGAGCCACTGAAGCCAAACATGCGTCTCATTGGTGAAGAATGTCTGAAGAACACTGTGACGTGTCGTGTGGATGTGCTCCTGCAGGGCATTACAGCTCATTTTCATCACAGACAGACAGACAGACAGACAGACATCAGGCACAGACAGGCAGACAGACAGACAGACAGAGACAGGCAGACAGACAGGCAGACAGACAGACAGGCAGACAGACAGGCAGACAGACAGGCAGACAGAGGCTTTATTTGACTTTCATTTGTGCTGAAGACGAGAGGTTGAAGGAAGCTCATAATAACTGCAGAGATGCAGACAGACAGACTGCAGCGTCTGCATTACACACACACAACAACAATACAGAAACACACACACCTGACACACACACACCTGACACACAGTGTCTCCAGCTTCAGCTTATATTCACGCTAATTTTGAGGTTAATACTACGTAAAGCAAAATCATGATTTGAGCATCAAACTCTTTCAGATCGTCATGGTTACAGTGGCTGTTTGCTTGAAATAATGAAATAATGGACTGATGGAAGAATTTGACTCTTAATGTTTGACAAAGACATTGACAACAAATGAGTTTGATTTTGCCTGTTGAATAATGCTGAAAGGCTAAATAAATATAGAGATTGAGCTGAAATACATCACACAGAACGTTTAGCACAACAGCACCTCACTTCCTGTCGTGTGTATATTTGTGTGTGTGTGAAAAAACGGCGGTAAAAATCACATTTGACTTAAACCTGAGTTTCTTTCTCTTCTCTCTGACGTGAGATATCAATCTTCATTACCAACAGCAGGTGCTTGTAAACGTCTTTACACGAGATGTTTGTGTGTCATCTCACTGAGAGAGATGTGTGTGTGTGTGTGTGTGTGTGGATTAGAGGAGCGTCGTCTGAGTCTGTCAGGTCGAGACGAGGGAACACAAAGAGCTCGATTTCAATATGAATGTTGTGGTGCAGGAGAGGACAAGATTCACACAGCGGGAAACTTCCCATCTGAACAGCACGACACATCTCACACAACACACGTCTCCACAGCAACACTTCACACACACATAAACGCACTCAAACAAACACACACACACATGCACCCGCACACACACTAACACACACTCAAACAAACTGACACACACATGAACACACTCAAACAAACTCAGTCACACACATGAACACACTCAAACAAATTCACACACACATAAACACACTCAAACAAACTCACACACACATAACACACTCAACAAACACACACACGCACCACACACACACAACACACACTCAAACAAACACACACATGAACACACTCAACAACTCACACACACACACACTCAAACAACACACACACATAAACACACTCAAACAAACTCACACACACATACACACATTCACATACACACGCACGCACACACAAACTTACACACACACACAAACAAACACACAAACAAACTCCCAACACACACACACACACACACACATTCACACACACAAACTTACACACACACTCAAACAAATTCCCACACATACACATGCACATGCACCCGCGCACACACAAACAAACTTACACACTCAAATACACACACACACGTCCTGACAGACAGACCACAGCACATTTATTCACTCAACTGATTCTAAAGAAGCATCACATTGATTTTGTTTCACAAGCATTTTACAAAACAAGAAAGAGTGACGTGTCATCATTGACAACCACAATACACATAGCACTTGAGATATGCAACATTATGAACGGCTGGTTTTAAGGAGACACATAAATCATTTATTCTGATTGAGTCTTTGAAATGATTGTGACATGACACTAAGAACAAGCTGAAAATGCTTGACCAGTGAAACAACACTATCTTATAAATATTCAGTAGTTTGTGCTCAGGCCTTATTGTTGCTTGTTTGGTCCTTTAAGAGAAATGCCAGGATCTAGTGCAGTGGCATTCATACATTTTTAAATGTGACTGAGGTGTCCACAGTTGTGTGGTGTTGTATAATTCATGAGAGGTGTTGTTTCAGACGGACGGCTCTCGGGCTTTCAGAGGAGATCTCCAGCAGGTCTTTGTGTCTCAGCGCTGATCCTTTGAGAGACGCTATTGAGTAAAGATGAAGCGTCGCTCCATCACACACACAAATGACACGCCTCTCACACACACACACACACACACAGAATGTCTGTCAGCCGCGAGAGGGTCCGAGGTTTACGCAGCGTCCGGGATGAAACTGAGCTCAGAGAAGATAGAAGCAGAAGAAATGATGTTGTGTGGATGTGTTTGACTGCTTTATGATGATGTTCTCTGGCTCTGAATGTATTCCTGGAGTTTCTGTATAGTGCTGATGCAATAATCCACCTATCAGCTGCAATGGATTTGCATGACATTAGCATGAATTAAAGAGCCTGAGGTGATTGAGATGGATGTGATTGTGTTGTGTTGTGTGTGTGTTTCGGACAAGCGGTCTGTTTTTCTTTCTGTGTGTAGTGCAGCTGGACAGTATGACTGTATGTACTGTTGTGTGTGTGAGTGCGTTTGTATGTGTGATTGTGTGTGTGTGCATGTATGTGCGCGTGCGTGATTGTGTGTGTGTGTACCTGGTAAACCACACAATTTTTTTATTTTTTTCTGTCCCATGAGGAAACAAGCGTATAAATCATGCAGAATTCACTTTTGTGAAAATGTAAAAGAGCAGAAAGTGTTGTGTGATTGTGAGGGTTAGGGGGACGGGAATATGATATACAGTTTGTGCAGTATAAAAACCATTGCGTCTATGGAATGTCCCCATAAAACATGTGTGTGATTGTGTGTATGTACGTGTGTGTGACTGTGTAAATGGTTGTGTGGCCGTTGTGTCCTCTGGCTCAGGCTGAGAGGTTGGCTGTGGTTTGTGGGTCAGTCGGCGTCTGCTGCACACTGACTCTCTGAAGATGAAACACAGACACACAACTGTACTGTGAACACAAGCAGGTGTTTATCTCCACCGTCACACAAACACACACACATTCCTCTGCTGATAAACACATACACTGTCACATACCCTACAGATTACCCACAATCCTTCACTGACCATATGATATATACTGCACACTAGAATGACAAGCACACTTCTGATTGGCTGATGTCATGTTCATGTGCTTCTTATTCTGATAAAGTGTAGAGAGGAATAAACATTATAGGCATTACAAGACATCCCATAATTTGGGAATCTTGAGGGAAAATGTGGATGTTGTGTACTTTACAAACACAGATGTACTGTAGAGATGAGGTGAAGCTCCCTCTCTCTCTCTCTCTCTCTCTCTCTCTCTCTCTCTCTCTCTCTCTCTCTTCGCTGCGGTGGATGAGGCAGTTCTCTGTTTTCTCTTGTGATTGGCAGGTGAGGGGATTTGATCCGATGAGCTGTTCTCAGTTCTGAGGGTCAGAGATGGGATGGGGTGTCCCTCAGGCAGGTGTTTTCCTCAGAGACGACACACACACACACACAGAGAGAGAGAGAGAGAGAGAGAGAGAGAGAGTGTTTCATGTGTAATTTGTTTGTCACTGGAGGGGACAAACGCTGGACCCCCTCGACATGACTCATTATCATAATCTCTTTTAATGTCTCTGAGGTGAATCTCTCGTGAATCTCGAGCTGTCTGTTCACACGCACACACGCACGAGCATGCACACACACGAGCATACACACACACACACACACACACACACGCAAGCACACACACAAGCACACACACACACACATGTGAGTTATGTGATGTACTAGTAAACAAATGAAAAGCATACATATCAATAATATTATATTACATTTAGTCATTTGCTGGGAGTGTGTGTGTGTGTGTAGAGATGGCAGATGGTGAAATCTCGGAGCTGTAACCACACTGGAGCAGCTTTAAACAGAAGTGTATGCAGACGAGTGTCCCAAATAATCTCTCCTCATTCCTGATTGGACGCCTCGAGTTTAACTTCTGATCACAGTTGTGGTTGTAGATCGGCACTCGGAGAAGTCACAAACGTTTCAATCGGGCACTGCATGTTAATCTCAGTTACAAAACGTCACATTTAAAGTCCTCGTGAACCGGAAGTTGCGATCGTTTCTACTTCCGTATTCTGACACATTTCCCAGTGAAATGAAATTTCAAAGGACAAAATGAGTGGGCGTGGCTTGAGTTTTTCACTGCGAATTGATTGGATGTGTAAAAACAGCTGTTGCTTTGATTATGAAATGATTGACTGAAGACTGACAGTTGAAGGGGAGGAGTTAACAGATGCTCCGCCCACGCCGTCTAATTTAGGTCATTTCAGATGGATAGTCACTACAGTGCGGAAGTGCATTTTCAGATTTAAACTGAAGATTATGAGGACACATGGATTTTAAAAACAAAAGGACCCACATTGGTTTACTATAAACGCTGCAATATTTCATGAAAAATAAGAAAAGTCATATTTTATTTCACTGGGACTTTAGGGATGAAAGTTTCTGCTGCTGTGGATAAGAAACAACTGAAGGATGTGTTCTCTCTCTAACAACATATGGGTTGAGCTCCTCTCTTCCATGCAGATGCTTTGAGGAACACCATTGGCCCGTCAGCCTGCGTTCACACGCCGCGGGTCTCTCCAAACTCCGTTAAAGATTTGATTTGCAGAAAGACAGAATCAGGTTTGGAGGAGAAACACTTAGCATCTCACACATGTTTGTATATGTCATGTGCTTTATTTCTACGCCAGTGAAGACGGACAGACAGCGACTGAGGAGATGGGAACTCTTTTGGGTTTTAGTTTTCCAGATGAATGTCTGTGTGAAGCCGATGGGAGACGCTCTGAAGGAATGAATGCATTATTCATGCGGCTGGAGGATCTTTAATTAAAGTGCTGCTTGGCATTGTGAGAGAAGTGAATGTGTGCTTTTCCTCGCCTGTCGTTCGTCCTCGACACGCTCGACTTATCATAGGCCTCTCTGACCCCTCCCACCCGCGCAGAGTTTGTATAATATGAGTGCCAGAGGACATGTTCAGTGGAGAGAGAGAGAGATGAATGAGGCAGACGGGCTCACTATAAAAACACACAAACACAACTCATCACACTGAGACAACACTCATGTCATGATCATCTGCGACAAACTGAACTTACAGAGCTCCAGACACGTGTGTGTGTGTGTGTGTGTGTGTTGTGAGTGTGTGTGTGTCTGTGCGTGTGTGTATGTCTGTGTGTGTGTTTGTGTGTGTGTGTGTGTGTGCACACGTGTGTGTTTGTGAGTGTGTGTGTGTGTGTGTGTGTTTGTGTGTGTGCATATGAGCACTGTGTTTGTGTGGTGAGTGTCACGTGTTTGTCCGACAGAATAACATGTCAGTCACGTTTGTCAGTGTGTGTTCAGTACATGTATGTTCCGGTCATATTCTGCATTCCTGTGTCTGTATGGGACGTGTTTGGCTTTGTAGATTCTCATCTTGTGCAGTTTTCCATTCGTGTGCAAACCTTCTCTCGGCTCTGGATTTCTGGTGTTTGTGGTCAGTCGTCCTCATTTCTGTCCACCGCAGCTCACCACAAACACGCAGCTCATCGGTGTGAGTCCTCGGAGTCGACCGCACATCACGTACAGTACAGGACCGAGAGACTCATGATCTATGACCGCATGAATACACAACATCATTATTACCATTTAGTGGAACTCAAACGAACACACATTTCTCTTCACATTAGAGTTTGAACTCATTTTGTATATTTGTCAAGTTATTGTGGATATGATGTGATAAAGTGTGGGACAGAATGACGCCGATGTGTTCAGTGTGGATGAACCACATCGATGCAGTTGGCTTACTTACTTTGCATGATACTACACATTTATTTGTGCAATCCCTGCGATCGAACCCTTGACCTTGACGTTGCTCGCGCCGTCCTCTAACCACTGAGGACTAAGGTTGAAGAGATTTATGAGGTGGAGAGCTACTGTATGAAGGTCTTTCTGTGATGGGCGAGTAAATGTCTCTCTCTCTAATGAATGAGATTTTATTGTCAACATGTTGATGGATGGTCAGACTTCTATCCCTCCTGTCAGTGACTTCATCATTCAATCTTTACATCATAAACGTGGGAATTTCCCTGTCTTTGAAGAGACGAGAGAAAACCCTCTTGTTTGAGAATCTATAGACAGCTTTAGTTTGCTCACAGAACACACAAGCTGGTTCTCATGTGAAGGGTTTTACAGTTCAGATTTAAACTTTAATGTGCTGTCGTCAGATCTTACTGCGGTCGCTGAGTTTAAGCGTTCATACGGAATCCCATTTTCCCAAGGCTTTCATTCTACTACCAGAAATGATGAAGTTGATAAGTGTGCATCATCTTTATGGTTTTTAGGGTGCGTTGCTCCAACAAGGTTTAGATTTAAATCAAGGTTTATTTAACAATTCTGTTGCACCAAACTGTAAACCTTGTTTAAAAATAATCAGGTTTATATTTGATCCAGGTTTAAATTTGCAGTAAATCTAGATTATCTTCAATTCTGTTGCTCCATTATTTCATTTATCTCTCAGTTAGGGATTAACTTTAAATAATAAAAAAACACATTTCTATAAACAAATGTTCTGGAAAATGATTAGAAACAGACACGTAAGCGTCATGTCATGCTTCAGTGATGTGTTTGTTTTAATCAACAAATGATCCAGAGAGAGTTATAGAGTTAAATATCAAAATTACGTTTCTTTAACATGCACGAGCGGTTTATTTGCTTTTTACATGACAGTGCAACACTGTTGCTGTTTAGTTACAACGGCAAATCCATCATGGCGGACAAAATGAATCGCAAGTTTTAGTCCACGATTTGTTAATCTCTGTTTAAAATTAAGTGGTGCGATGCAATTTGAATGAAAATAAAACTAGGATCAACAAACCCTAGATTAGCTCTAAACTCTGTTTACTTTAATCCTTGTTGGTGAAACCCACCCTTAAAGTTTATGTCTTAAATGTTGAGATCGTGTTTACTTTCGTATTCTGACGCATTTCTAAGTGAAACGGAATTTCGAATTTACATTTTATTTTTGCCGTAGTTTGTTTTTTCCCTGCGATTTGATTGGATTTGTGATTTCCAAATGGAACTTGCGGCAGACTGACAGTTGAGGGGGAGGAGTTAACGGATGCTCCGCCCAAGCCGTCTAACATGCGTCATTTAACATGGAGAGCGGAAGGATTATGAGGGCACATATTTTTTTTTAAATAGAATGACCCACATTGATCAACTATTTACAATAAACGCTGCAATATTTCATGAAAAAACAGGCATTTTTATTTCAATGGGACTTTAAACTAAGAAGCGTTGAGACAGAAATGATTTAATATTGTCTTGAGAAGCAAAAACTGTGTGTCATGACAAAGGAGTTTCCTTCTCTTTAACTAAATGTAATATTATGTCATTCACTTGACAGGTTAAACATTGTGTTTGGTGTTAGATGGTGTCTGAGTCAAGGTCCTGCTCACAATTCACCAAGTCAAAACAAAAGTCAAAAGAAAACTCAAAATAATTTGCACTATTTTTATGATCATTAAGATTTCTAACATTTTGTGCTGACACAGAAATGAAGAAAATATGTTCCAGTATAAATATTTTAAGATACTACAAAATAGCTTTAGAAAATGTTTAGAAAACAAGACACAATATTGTGCAGTTTAAATATATCATTCTTTTACTGATTCACTTCAATTCTATAAACAATCCCAAACGTTCATTATTGATTCGGAAATAAGCTTGATGTTCATTTTGTTTGGTTTGGAGGTGAGATATGAGCTGGAAATGTTTTCTTCTGTCAGATGGCTGCAGGACTTAAGCCGTGAACACAGAGCTAAAACAACTTTCCCATAATGCATCTGTGTGGAGGTCACAGGCCAATGACTTTCTGGATTGTGCGGCACATATTTTCAGATGGATCTGTTATGATTCAGGTCAATATCAGTAAACACTATACTGTCACATGTGTACAGACAGTCCGTCATGCTGTATCCTCCCTTGTTCGTGTGATTCTAGTTGATTTTTGTTGGTTTGTTAAAAACTAATTTTAATTCTGTGCGCTTTAAAAACATGAAACGATTCATTAAAGTGAGTTTCGGAGGTGACACATGCTTTAGTAAAATGTCAGCTTTACTCACAGCTCCAGGCGTACGGCGAGTCTGACGCAGTTCATTACACGCTTTTAGCCCTGATGAGACCTCTGTCGGGGGGGCGGGGTCAGAGGTCATGACCCACCAGTCTGCCCAGGAGGAGTTAGTCTGCTTGACTGGTTTGCTTGTCACATTGAGCCTGTTTGTTCATTCAGAGTCTCTCTCTCTCTCTAACATACGATTGTAGTTTTTACTTTCTCTTCTTGGAAGTTTGGTCTTTGGCATTTAAAGGGACAGTTCACCCAAAAATGAAAATTCTGTCATAATTTACTCGCCGAGTTGTTTCAAATCTTTGTTCTGATGAACACAGAGAAAGATTTTTGTAAGATTGCTTATAACCAAACAGATCTCATCCCCTATTGACTTCCATAGTGGGAAAAAATACAATGGTAGTCAAAAGTGCCCCAGAACTCTTTGCTCTCCTACATTCTTCTAAATATCTTCTTTTGTGTTCAATAGAACAAAACAAATGATAAGTTATTTTTCCTACTATGGGAGTCAATGGGGGCAAAATCTGTTTGGTTATAAACATTCTTCCAAATATCTTTCTCCGTGTTCATCAGAACAAAGACATTTACACACATTTGGAAAAACTGGAAGGAGACTAAATGATGACAATGTTTTTTTTTCTGTGAAGTGTCCCTGTAATGTGACTGCTAGCACAAAAAGCTGAGCTGCATTAAGGTTCATCTTGTGGTTGTCTGACAAATATTACGCTGGCAGTTTGAACAAATCATAAACATTTATCACATTGTGTTGCCTGGACATGAAGATAAAAATGAAGCACACAAAATGACTATACACAAAACATACACAAATGATGTTCTGTTCAGCAACATAAGCCCCATTTCTCATAGGATAAAGTTTGTGAATAAATGAATCATATAAAGAAATGTGTGTTAAAAGGGATGAATTGGTTTGTGAATAGATTCTGGAACCGCCTCACATTGTCTAGTGTTTGATTTCGTGAAGATATAATTGAGCAAACACGTGTACATTCATTTCATATGTTGAAATACTACAACACCAAAGCACAGAATAAACAGATCAACTGTATTGTGTGACCTCCTTCATGTAAATCATCAGGTTTCTGTGCTGCATGTGGATTATTGTAACCACAGTGACACTTTACAGAATGATGAGAAGTGTGTTTGGACACAATGTGATGCTGGAGATGATGGAGAAGATGTGCTGCGGGGGGCGATACAATCTGTTCTCATGATGGGGGTGTCCCTCTGTGCACACACACACACAGTTTGACATGCATCACTGGCGGTGAATGAGATGAAGCTTTCAGTCGTCCATGAGTGTCTCACACACGTCCACAAATCCTCAGGAACACTTCACTGGAAACGGAGGGAGGGACACAAAGAAGAGAGAGAGAGAGACATGCATTATTTATTAGCAGTATGGTCAATGGGGGGAAAGAGAGATTAGAAGAGAAACAAGCTGCTCTTCCTCATACACACTCTTCCTCTGCCCATCATCCTCTTCATCACTGATGATGTCATATGAGTTCACTGTTATCCAGAGACAGTTCCAGAGGAGATGAAGGAAACGGTAAAGCGATTTGTCAATAGGAGGCAATAATACAATAAGTGCTTATACCAAGATGCTTGTTTCACAACGCCGGTGTTCTGTGGAATTGTCCTACCTTGTCAGATTTTCCTGAAAATCATTTAAAACACGAAATAAACAGGTAGAAAGCCTGTCAGATTGTCCTACCAGTTTAAAATAAACACACAGAATGTGTTTACCGTGTAAAAACCCTCTTAGATTATACTACCAGACAGTATAAAATAAACATGTAGGATTAATGTACAGCGCAAAATACCCATTCAGATTGTCATAGCAGTATTAAACAAACTGTTCACAGCGCAAAAGAAATAACATTGATGTGAGAGAGAGAGAGAGAGAGAGAGAGAGAGAGAGTGTTTTTTTCTTTGTTCCATTGCATGAACAGTTGTGCAGTTGTGTGAACACAAAACATTTCTCAAAATATCTTCTTTTGTGTTCCACTGAAGAAAAACTCGCATACAGATTTACAACCACATGAGGAGAATAAACGATGACGGAATTGAGATTTTGGGGTGAAATGTGTCTGCTTGTAGTGAAGGGTTCCATGACTTCACATTTGGTCTGATGTTAAATGTTTTGTCTTTTGTGTTACAGGTCGCTGCTGTGGTCCGTCAGAATGAAGATGATACCGATACGACTCTTATGTTTCTTTAATTTATTTGAGTTTATGAAGAGTGTGATGGGCCGATGAGAACACGTGTGTGTGTGTGTGTGTGTATTCAGTCAGATCTGAGCTTGGTCATCTGTTATTATTGCTTTCCACCGTTTATTAACGTTCACACACTGTTTGGTGACGTTAAAAGAAGGACTTCAAAGGCAATTTAAACAGACTGTTTGTAGCTACCTATGTGTACAGTCAAATCTGTGTCTGTCTTGAAAAAAGCAAACCAAATCCCCTTCGGCTCACAATCCCACGCTAATGAGACATCAGCGCACGCACGAGCGTCTAGAGCTAACATTGAGCACTTCTTCCACGTTCAGGGCTGCGGGACGCTCCGGACCCCGTGAAACTCTTCAATAACGTAATAACAATAATAACAGTGATACTGGCACTGCTGATGGTGCACATTCACTCGCTGCAGGGACGACGCTAAAGCAATTCAACCATCGCTATTGGCTGAGAGTCATTGGGGCGTGGTACTTGAGACACATGTGTCTGTGTGTCCTGTGTGTGTTCACGTGTTGTGTTGAGTGTTGCAAACAGGCAATACGCTTGCACTGGTGCTATTGTGCAGGAGGAAAAGAGATTTGTTGGTCCACGTTTAGAAATGAATTTATTTAAAGGCCCATGACAATCTTATCGAGAATTGCACTTGTCAGTATGTGATGATTAAAATGACCCCAAACCATTTCTGCGACCTGATCTCATAGGATACGCACCTCTGTTCACTTTTTGCAGCGCCACAAAACACAAACCATCAGATACATATTGCAACCCGGTATCACAGTTTCCAACAACAGAAGGTTAACAACACCATATAATATTATATTGGGGTGAAATGATCTTGAGTGTAATCAGACGTCGTATTGTGTAAACATTTATTATTTCGTACGCATTATTTAGACGTATTTAAGCACGTAACCCAACTCCGCCCCTAAACCTAACAGTTTGTATATTATACAATATCGGCAAACCGTGACACTGACACGCATTCTCTAGCGGACCAATAAAGTTCTTCTCTAAAGTTCGCCCCCGGTGGACTTTTGTGTCTCAAAACTATTGCAATATTGGTACAGTTTTGTGGCGCTGCAAAAAGCGTACAGAGGAACGTATTTCCCATGAGACCAGGTTCAGAAGTTTGATTGTTAAAGACTCATGAAATCAAAAGCAACAAAAAAGAGGCAGAAGTGCTCAAGCTGGTCTGGTATTTATTGCTCTTTATATAGACCAGTAAAGACCGGCTTAAACACAAGACAGCTTGTGGCTTTTAGTCCGTGTGTTTGCTTTAAGGTCTATTACACACATTTCATTTAAAGCCTGTGTTTGCACTAGAAGTGAGTAGATAAACACTTCAAATAGAAATTAAAGTTAAGGAATTAAATAAGGAAATGGACCAAAAATATGAATGACGTCATCTTGCACTAATGCATGTTTGTTTGTTTTTGACCTGTAATACAGTCCGACGCCGACTAGCAATAGCATGTACCTCGAAGTTCATGTGACGTAAACTCAAGTCTCTTGTCATGAAAAAGTCCTTCATTGGACTCAATTTCATCAACAGCAAATACATCACACGTGGAAAAAGCCATTAAGCCATTTCATGAGTCTTTAACATTTGACATGTTTGTGAATATGAAAGTTTGCTGTGAAGTTTCATGAGAGGACACTTGGTGAACTGCACTGGTCCCGGGCTCTCGGTACGGCGGTCTGTGATGCCGCTCTTTCTGTTAACGTCCGTCCGTTTGTCACGACCACTCTCTGCTCAGCAGATAATGATATGAAATCAATGTGCTACAGTGTTTTTGCCGAGATAAAACTATACGTTTGCTTTTCTATAATAAGTACAAGAGCTAGTTGAACAATAGCAATGTTTGGCCCTAAACTGTTCATGTGAAGAAAACAAAGGCAAGAGAAATCAATTCAGATCATCCACAGTTACATCTTGAATCATCATCATAAATCAAAACTCAATGACACTCCTGAAGAACAGAAATGAGTGTAGATTCACTGCAGAAAAAGACTTTCTTACTTAGTATTTTGTCTTGTTTTCCAGCACAAATGTCTAAAAAATATTCAATCAAGATGCATTTCATTTAGGCATTTTGGCATTTTATTTACAATCCTATACATTTTACATACAAATCCAGAAACCATTTGCAAAAGAAAATAATTATTTTAGACAAGAAATACGACACAAACATGCAAAACAAAATCTGCCAACGGTGTAAGAAAAATCATCTTGATTTAAGTTTGACCTTTTTTAGGCATTAAATTCAAGATTTTGTTTTGCTTATTTTAAGCAATTATTCACTGAAATGTCATATTTCTCTGGTCATTTTGCTCATCAAGAAAAGCATCTTGATTCAAGAATTTTCAGACATTTGTGCTGGAAAACAAGACAATAATACTAAGTAAGAAAGTCATTTTTGCAGTGTTGATTCATCCTCATGTCATACTGTAACCCGTTTGTATTCTACTGTTAATGTGAACATACGGATTCAGATTCTACTATAATAGTGTGTTCATGCCCAGAAGATGACAGTGTGGTTTATGGGCTTTGTGAATGCACTTTTAAATATTTTCCTCAACATTCAGTATATTCTGTCACATTTTGCACCTGTAAATTTGACACGTTGGCCTACACACCGTTCGGGAGTGACGGCCACATTAACATCGACGTGAACCTTTTAATGACTTCTGATGTACAGACTGCAGAAGTCACCGCAGAACCAGCCACGAGGTTTACAGAACAGCCCCGTGTGCTTTCTTCTTTCTCATCTGAAATGCTTCGACACGTCTCTATATTTGTTCACTTCTGTTTACAGATTTAATGTCAACGAACAAAATAAAGATGCTAGTTCTTCAAAGTCATGCCATCGAAGAACCATTCTTGGTTCCCAAAGAACTATTCAGTCCAATGTAATGTTTAAAGAATCATCTTTTCTTCTCATTTTATCATTTGTGAAACAGAAGGCATTCAGCTACGCATGCTTCTTTCGTGGCATTGAGCAGCACCTTTGATTTTAGGAGTGTAGTCACCAAATTCATTGTAGTATGCACACATCCAAACTTCAGCAGGTGCTTGATCAAAAAACAAAAGAAGAAATGAAGAGTATGGTTCCAAAGAATTCGTGTTATTGTGTAAATTAGCTGTGTTTTGAGTTCTTATGGCTTAAATCAAAACAAACCAACTGCAGTTTGATTGATATGAATTGGAATACACAATGAAAAAACAAGATTTTTTGTCTAAGACGGAGTTATCTCATTTTGGAACCAAACTCTTCAAATTTTGGTATTTATTCAACTTCTTTGGGAGCAAAAATAGCATTTCAGTTTGCTTGTTATTTCAGAATTTTTCAGGTCCGTCGTTGGTTTAAATACAGAATTCTGAGTTGAATCAGAATGACAGACGGACTGTAAATGATTGTTGAAGAAGCGTCTGGCCTCGCAGACACACCTGCTGATACGACGTGACTCTTTAATGTTGCCTGATGTGTTGTGACTATGAGCAGATCTACATTTGTATTCTGAACGCTGTTAATGCCTCCACACCCACGGTGACATTAAACGGCTCCAGACAGTATTAGCAGACAAATCATTATTTCTCATGCTCGAAACCTGCCAGACTCCCCTGCAATAGCTGAAACCCCACCTTCACAAGTCGAGTTTCCAGAGAGAGTGACTTCGGTCTGTATGTCTCAGTTCTGAGAGAAGAAAGTGATGAAATGTCATGTTGAGCGATGATTAAAAGGCACATTTAGCACTGCGACGGTCATGAAGGAAACATCATATTTGCGTAACCATCGGCTCTCGCTTCCAGGTTGCCATGCAGATGTGATGGCATCAGTATATACATGGAGCTTTTAGATTCCCAGGTCTGCTCTGTTGGACATGCTTTGGAATGTGCTGTTAAAATCATGTTATTCATCTGTGAATATTTAATCTTTTGTAATCTTTGTTATATACTAGGCTGTATATACAGTATGATGGGGGATTGATATTCCGAGTATACTCATTGGGAAAACCTCGCTGCGCTGAACACGGACTTTGTGTTTCTGCTTCACTTGCTTACAGTATATCTGTTTTTCTTTTGTAAGACGCAGTGAAATAAAACAGAAGTTTGTCGAGCGGTGTGTGGAATCTAGAAGTGTAACCGGTCACTTTATTACTCAACACTTAGACTAGTATAATGCATTCTTTGTTCAAACCTGTATGTAATGTTCTTAATGGAAGATGTCATGTCCTTCTGTAAATGTTGTTTATCGTTGTTTTACCTGAAATAAATAAAGTTTATTAATGCTTCAAACCAAAAACACTGCTTTCAGAACGTGAGCCGTTGAATGTTGACTAGATCGAAACTTTTTATTGGCTTATTATTTTAAGTGAAAATCTATGGCTGTCTATTGTACACATAGACACTGGATTTCTCGAGGCTTTCTGTGCTGTTTTATATTGTTTTTCCGTGAAAATGTGCACTAGACAAATGCACTTTGACCGCTGTGGAGCATTTTTTTGTTTATGAAATAAATCAGAATCCAGACTCTAACAGAACCACGTGAGGTGTAAGGGAACACTTCCAAGTCGAGGTGAAACTTAATTCATTGACAATAGAGTTTGGAAAAGGATAATTATTGCTAAGAAATAATAATAGCATGTTCTATTAAACATTAATAACCACACCACACACAATGTTATCAATGCGTGAGCTCTCTCTCTCTCTCTCTCTCTCTCTCTCTCTCACTCACTCTCTCTCTCTCTCTCCTCTCTCTCTCTCTCTCTCTCTCTCTCTCTCACTCTCTCTCTCTCTCTCTCTCACACACAAACAATTAAACACAAATCTTGGACACAAATTATTAAGAATACATTCATTTAAGGCGGACAGTCACTAGATTTTATTCGTCAGGGTTGTGAAAAGTGCATAAAAATAGTTCAAAAGAGCAAGGTTTATGATGTGCAAAGTCATTTAAATGTATTATACTGTATATCCCACAGACGGTTATTAATGTCATTAACAAACATAATTGCATTGCATGATTCATAAAACCTCATCATTTTTAGGAGTAGAGGTCAATTCAGGTAAAATCAAGGTCACGGGCTCATTTTACCTTAAATCATCTTGACTTATTTAAACAGCATTTCATGTCTGTTAATGGCTTACCATTATTAAGTGTTATAATAACCAATAGGAAAGCTTCGGGCGGGGCTTCAGGTAAGGGACCGTCACTATTATTAAACAGATGAACAGTATCGTATTCTAGGCAGACATTATTCCTACTTAATAAAAAACCGCGCCTCACATTAACATCTTTATTGATACAAAATTGATGGTTGATCATTTATTTATCTCCACGTAAAATAAAATCACATGTTTATCTAAATTCATTGCCATTTGATTATATTTTTTTCCGAATCATTTCATTTGCCTTTGTTTTTGATCCTTGGTGAGATGTTTTAGAATTGTAATGCGTTACAACATTGTTACAAAAGCTTATTTGTGCCAACATTACTTTTATGAAAATCATTTAATTTATTACTATTACATCCTGCATTGTGTGGTGGTGTATATATATATATATATATCTTTAATTGATTCAGTTCTATGGTTGCGATCCATGGTTGTAAATATTCGTTCGCTTGTCTCAATGTGACACAAAAAAATGACGCTCCCTAACAGTCGCCATCTGTCTGCAAGCCCCGCCCTCCCGAGCGCGAGACAGCAGGGCGCCTGGAAACAGGTTCGAACAGCTCACACACACGCAAACACGGCAACCTGCGCACCGGAACTCTTTAATCGCGCTTGACGCTCGCGTTGCTTTCTGCAGTCGCTCGCGGAGCGCCGTCACGGGCGCCGCTTTTTACTTTCCGAAAGTTTGAAATCCGACTCGGGCGGATAAACCGACAAAGGACGCGGCAGCGCTGGCGGGCGCGTGCAAGATGACGACGGCCGCTCGCGACGCCGCCGCGATTCTCCTGCTCGCGCTGGGCATACTGCGAGCGAGCGGCCAGTACGGAGACCGCGGGATGTCGGTGCCCGAGCACGGCTTCTGTCAGCCCATCACCATCCCGCTGTGCACGGACATCGCGTACAACGAGACCATCATGCCGAACCTGCTCGGGCACACGAACCAGGAGGACGCGGGGCTGGAGGTCCACCAGTTCTACCCGCTCGTCAAGGTGCAGTGCTCGCCGGACCTCAAGTTCTTCCTGTGCTCCATGTACGCGCCCGTGTGCACGGTGATGGAGCAGGCGCTGCCGCCGTGCCGGTCGCTTTGCGAGCGCGCGCGTCAGGGCTGCGAGGCGCTCATGAACAAATTCGGCTTCCAGTGGCCGGACAGTCTGGCGTGCGAGTCGTTCCCGGTGCACGGCGGCGAGCTGTGCGTGGGCCAGAACACGTCCGAGCAGCCCGCGCACCCGACTCCCGACGCGACGCTCCCGACGCCCGACCACTTCGCGAGGGGGCGCTTCAAATGCCCCGCGTCCCTGCACGTGCCCCCGTACCTCAGCTACCGCTTTCTGGGCGAGGAGAACTGCGCCGCGCCGTGCGAGCCCAAGAAGCACCACGGGATGATGTACTTCAGCGAGGACGAGCAGAAGTTCGCGCGCATCTGGATCGGCATCTGGTCGGTGCTGTGTTGCGCGTCCACGCTCTTCACCGTCCTGACGTATCTGGTGGACATGAAGCGCTTCAGTTACCCGGAGAGACCCATCGTGTTCCTCTCCGGGTGTTACACCATGGTGTCGGTCGCCTACATCGCCGGGTTTCTGCTGGAGGACAAAGTGGCGTGCAACGAGAAGTTCGACAACGACTTCCGGACGGTGGTCCAGGGCACCAAGAAAGAGGGCTGCACCATCCTCTTCATGATGCTGTACTTCTTCAGCATGGCCAGCTCCATCTGGTGGGTGGTGCTGGCGCTCACCTGGTTCCTCGCCGCCGGGATGAAATGGGGTCACGAGGCCATCGAAGCCAACTCGCAGTACTTCCACCTGGCGGCGTGGGCAGTGCCCGCCATCAAGACCATCGCCGTCCTGGCCGTGGGTCAGGTGGACGGCGACGTCCTCAGCGGCGTGTGCTTCGTGGGCGTCAGCAGCGTGGACGCGCTGCGCGGCTTCGTGCTGGCGCCGCTGTTCGTCTATCTCTTCATCGGCACGTCGTTCCTCCTGGCGGGCTTCGTGTCGCTCTTCCGCATCCGGACCATCATGAAGCACGACGGCACCAAGACGGAGAAGCTGGAGAAGCTGATGGTGCGCATCGGCATCTTCAGCGTCCTGTACACGGTGCCGGCCACCGTCGTCATCGCCTGCTACTTTTACGAGCAGGCCTTTCGGGACCAGTGGGAGCAGACGTGGACGGCGCAGTCGTGCAAGACGTACGCCGTGCCGTGTCCCACGCACAACCCTCACATGAGCCCGGACTTCACCGTGTTCATGATCAAGTATCTGATGACCCTGATCGTGGGCATCACCTCCGGCTTCTGGATCTGGTCCGGCAAGACGCTGAACTCGTGGAGAAAGTTTTACTCCAGACTGGCCAACAGCAAGCAGGGAGAGACCACCGTGTGACCGGCCGGTTCTCAAAGACTCTCTTGAGATGTACAGTCGATAAAAGCGCTTGTTTTCTACGTTTGTAAAGAAATCTCACTTGGATGTCAATCAATCAATCGCTCGTCGTCTTGTTTTTGACTTTGTTGATTATTTATACCTCCACCACAACGGGACAGTTTGTTTATTGGAATATTTGGGGTCTCGTGCGTCGTGCTTTTTTAATGCTTGCATGTCAAACTTTATGACAGTCGGGGAAATATTCCAAGTTGGCGTTTTGCAAATAAGACATAAACACTGAGTTTGTGCAGCACGCGTCATGGAAGCATTAAATGATGAATTATTGAACGCTTGGAATATCGTGTGGAAACTTTCATTTGGAAAAGGAGCTAAAACACACAACTCACGGTTGAAAAACACAAGTGCCTTCTTTCTTTTGGAATGAGAGTTGGAGCACACGCGGATCTGCACTTCTTTCGAACTCAGATGAATAACACATTTATCCTGGATGTCTGTGTCTGAACGGCACGTGTTCTTCTTGCTTCAAACATGCCACTTCTGCACAGAATTGACTGTAAAAGTACAGCTAGAAACAGAATGGATGTGATGTGTAGATGCGAATGTGACCTTCACCAAACGCCCTGTGAGTGATACATCCACATCTGAACACAAATGAGCAGATATTCTCATCGCTCATAAACACCTAAATCATGGTTTTACTAAAGTGGACGTTTATGTTTTGCCAGATTGATTATCAATATATCTGGGGTTTTACTGCAGACGTTACGGTTACACTATGGTAAGTCCATTGTATTTGTGGTTACTATGGTAAATAAAAGAAGTCATAAAACAAAAAATAGTTGTTTTTGAATATTTCAGTCATTTTAAAGTGAATGATGTAAACATGACAGGAATATCATGATGATGTCATCGATGGGTCGCCCTGAATCAGGGTTTCCTCACATATCATCAAGGGTTTGTTACAGAACACTCGTGATTGTCTATGGTAAACATCTCTGGTACAAATGCAAATGAATGTTTTTGTTTATTTCTGTGTTAAAGTACATGTGCCTGTGTTTTAAACCCTGTGTTCTTCTCAAATGCTTCACGCATGAATTTAAAAAAGCATTTAATCTCACCACGAGCATTGAAGTCTATATTAAAAGTGTCTACGAGTCTGGTTGTTTTTCTGCTTGTAATACTATAAAAAGGCCTTTATATTTATAGACAATAGTTTATATATTCACTTCTCTACAGAATAAAGCTCACATTTCTACAAAATGATCCTGTTTTTTGGCACGTTTGTTGTGTTCTTGCAGAAGGGGGTTTCACAGGGCTGTTTATAGATTATATACATGCAGAATGCTTGTAGGACAGAATGAGAAGTAATTTTGGTTTATGGTAACCTAGAGCGTTCATTTAAAGTCTGTGGAATGTGTAAGACGATGAGATGAAATGTGTTTTCAGATCATTTGTGCTTTAAAACAGACCTTGAACTCTTATTGTTCTTGGAGTCTTTTACAATCACTTTCAAAAGAAAGAAAACAATAGTTTATCAGCCTCAGTCCTGTTGTCTGGCTTTTTTTTTTTAGAATTTAGAATCATTACAAGAGCTGATAGATACCCCTGATAAAGAAACATTTCATCATCCAAACATGAACGTTGTGTCAATGTTTACTCTCATTTTTAATCCCTGTAAACTGTTTAACTACCGAGAAACAGTTTTAAATGTAAGTCAGTGATCTTCTCTGTTGTGTTTTATAACGGTTTGATGTCATTGATGCTGAAGGAATCCATCTGTGGAGTTGTACGGACTCTTGTGTGTTTGTGTTGTGAAGAAGGGTCGAGAGTGATGGTAAGTAAATGATTTTCATCTCTGATCTTTAAATGTTCATCGACCGAAGTGTAAATATGACACAGTTAACATCATTGGCTTACATTTACGCATTTGGCAGACGCTTTTATCCAAAGAGACTTACATTGCATGATACTATACATTCTGAGTTTCTGAGTACGTGCAATCCCCTGGGATCAAACCCACGACCTTGGCGTTGCGCCATCCACAGGAAAGCTTGAATACAGAAATGTTTGTTTCTGGTTGATTTGACATGGGTATGAAAAGAATTCTCATTTTTGAGTGAACTGTCCCTTTAAGGCATCTTTTGATCTTATCAGCATCCCAGATGTCTATAAATTGTATTTTCTAGTTTTGTTTTTATGTATTTAAACTCTAACAATTATAGAACAAACATGATCTCTGTATGTCGATGCAGAAGACATTTGTACATCATTATTAGACGGCTCGCTTGAATGCTTGATTCTGATTGGCCAGCCCGACATTCCAAGGGTTGTTCTTTTCAAATAACAATCGCTCAAAACGAATAACACCCTGTAACCCGGATGCTGCAAATGATTTTGAGAGGAGCAGTTCAATATTACACAAAAATGTAACATAAATATGTCATATAATTAATAACCTATATGATATTATATTTACAAATGATTAAATCGGTTTGCCTGTTCGTGACGTTTGAACGTCGTTTCTTGCTTTAAAACCCAAACTAAACGGCTTTCTGCGTTAGGTAAAATTGAGCTAATCAAATATTTCACATTTCATGTCCAGTTTATTTCTCATGTGGCAAGTAGCCGTGTAATAAGCAGGATAATGTACAAGCAGCCGGGTGTTATCGCCAAATAAGCCCTTTCAGGGCGCTTCACGTCGAGTCCTGATCACACCGTCGGGGATTATTTCTGCCATAACAACCAGCTGCCTGTACATTATCCCTTACATAACTGACAGGCTTTATTCAGTTTTTCTGAAGAGTCGTTGCATGAGAATCTCATAATTATATCATATAATCTTGTGTTATGCTACTTGTTCTGATTCTAATGTTTCAGGGGTCTGTGTTTGTGTGGGTCAATGTGAAAGCTGTTTGTAAAACGCTGCATTCCTGTGTTTGTGTGTGTGTTCATGCATGTGTACGTGTGTGTTCATGCATGCTTGTCTTTGTGTGTGTGTGTGTGTGTGTGTGTGTGCGTATGCATGTTTGAGTGTGTATGTGTGTATGTGTGCATGTTGCATGTTTTTTTTTAATGCATTTGGCAGACTCTTTTATCCAAAGACTTACATTGCATTGTACTATACATCTGTTTGTAAGTATGTGCAATCCCCTGGGATCAAACCCACGACCTTGGCATTGCTAGCGCTATGCTCTTACCACTGAGCTACAGGAAAGCCACGAGGAAAGTGTGTGTGTGTGTGTGTGTGAGTGCGTGTGTTCATGCATGTGTGTGTGGGTGCGTGCGTGCGTGTCTGTATGTGTGTGTGTGTCTGTGCTTGAGTTGTGCGGTGGAATGTCCTGGGCTGGAGGAAGACGTGTGAAAGCGGCTGAACCTGTAAGTGTGTGTGAGACTGGACAACACCCTGTAAATCATCTCAATCATGTCTCAGTGGCCACACTGAAGTGTTTTGTTTTGTCAGCTGAATGTTTTTATTGCTTCATGTGCGAACATGTTCAGTGAGAGAATGTGATATCTGTAGAGATAAGTGTGAAATTCAATCAGTGTTTCGTGATTGTGAAAGCCTTCAACACAAGCGTTCTCATCATCATGTCTAATAGGACGGCTGGAGGAATGAAGTGATGTTTATGAGTGTAAAGAGCCGACTGACATGAATTAACCTGCGAAATACAGCTGAGAGAGAAACACTTATGCCATCATTGACAGGCTGTATTGGGTTATTGAAACATGTTGTGTAAATGTAATTCTTTAGAGTTTTCCCATTGCAGTACTGAATGAGAAGCTGACACAGAAGATTCCTGCGTGTAAACGCTGAAAGTCTGTGTTTGATATGATGAAAACACTGAGCAGCTCTGTTTTTGTGGACTATAATCCATATATTCTGTTGTATCTGTGGAATGAATGCAAACATGCTAGAACGGCTTATATTATTGGATGAGGATGAGAGCTAAAGCTATTTGAATGTAACCATATGTAGTAATGGTTGACATTAAGAATGAATTTACAGAATATAATGTGCATTTAAATATTTGCTCTCGTGTAAACAGAGATGTACAATATTTCCAGTCTAGAACCCACTCTCTGGAATTCCCATCTCATGGAAAAGACCATCACAAAGACACTAAACTACAGTCCAACGAGGTTGTGGCACAGAATCCCGCAGGTTTCCTTGGAAATCAGATTAAATATTAGATTTCATGATGTTGTGAGATGATTCAGGAGACAGCATTGCTACTGAGTTTGTAATACTTTGGCAAAGAGACTCGTCGTGATGCTGTTTTCTGGTGTGTATTCTGGCTTCAAATTGCTCATTTCCTCATGAGGTCTATAATAATCATCCCCAAACCACCAAACACAACACAGATGGATTTTAAACAGGATTTTGGATGGAGATTCTTTGATGGATGTGATGGTTGAACTGGTCATTTACACTGTTTATTGCAGGTAACATTGTGTTTGCTATGTTCAGAACGCTATACTGATGTGTGTTGTATCTACAATATATGGCGTGTACGGTCTCGTACATATGCCAGAATATTAGTATAAAGAATATAAAGATTCAGAATTCTGTCTTATTGACAGATAATGACATTTATTGGTTGTTGGTTGTGTTTAAAATCAAAACATCAACACTGCTGGAAACTTTCTAATGGCAAAACCCATTGCACATTGAGTCCGAAATTTGTGTCTGAAATTTCTGCACGTTAAAAAATAAATATGACCTCATGTTGTGTGAATCATATTTACACACTGCTTCCGATATTTTCGTCCGTCAGAAAAAAATTCAGTCTGGGTTCAACTTTCTGCATTTTTCGCATCTGTAGCAAGCATTTTGAGAGGCGTTTTGACAACTCAGAGACACCGTACAAACCAGCGCCAAATACGAAAAAACATAAAATAATTTGTACTATATGTACAAATACCTTAACATTAACATGACGTCTCCTAGCAACCACATGATGATTCTAATGCTGGGTTCACACCAAACGCAAACAATCGCGTTGCACGCTCTTTATTACTCGCGGGAAAAGTTTCTTTATTTTCGTGTGAATGACGCGAGCTGAGAAATATCTTCAACCTGCGTGAAAGACGAGATTGAAGCGCGTTCGCGCCGCCCGATTTGCGGTAAATTTGCCGCCCAATTAGCATCGCCTGCCGCTAGTTCGCGTCTTTGCATTGACTTTAAGTAATTTACTCTTATAGGGGGTTTACACCAAACGCGAATTGAACGTTTTGCAAGAGTAAATTACATTCAATGTCAATGCAAAGATGCAAACTCGCGGAAGGCCGTGCGAAAAACAACGAACTTTTCCCACAAATAATAAAAGAGCGCGGAAGGCGATTGTTCGTGTGTGGTGTGAACCCAGCATTCATTGGCGTTTGATGTGGACCCCCCATAAGGTCAGAATCATTTGTTTAGTGACAGTCCGTTTGCGTTTACTCAGAGAACAGACCACAGATTCAAGCCCTCCAGAACAGAAGTTGCCCGCTCTCCTGTTTTAGGAACAAAACATCTATCATGAATATGAATATTTTTGCAGTTTTTCCCATGTGAACAAATCTACCTGGAATTAATTTGCACAGCTCTGCCAATGGCACTTCTGCTTCTTACGCCAAGTTTCATGTTAATTCAAATCTTCACCTGCAGCGTTAAAATCCCCAAAACTAACTCCATTCTCTCTGAATATTTCACTGTATACACTGTTTTTAAAATCCATAAAAACAGCACGAGCTCTGATAAACATCTACATTTTTTATTTAATTGTTTACATTTCCTAGGTTAGGACAGTTGTGATCAAATAAAGTCAATCATTAATGAAGGTGTTAATACTATTAAAGATGAAAATCACCCAAAAATAAGAATTCAGTCATCATTAACACTCCCTCTTGTCATGTCAAACCTGCATGGCTTTCTTTCTTCTGCAGAACACAAAAGGAGATATTTTGAAGAATGTTGTTCACTGGACTCCATTGACTTGCATTGGTTTTGTGTCCAGACAATAGAAGTGAATGGGGTCCAGTGGTGTTTGGTGACCAACTTTCTTCAAAATATCTTCTTTTGTGTTCCGCAGAAGAAAGAAAGCCGTACAGGTTTGACATGACAAGAGGGCGAGTAAATGATGACATGATCACTTTAATAGCTGATATTACCTCTGGTTCCTTGATCACACATTTGATGAAGATGAAGTCGAGTGCATTGCATTGTGGGATACAGTGTGACTGTAGTTGGGTTTAAATAAACAGTAGCTGATAGGATAAGCTCTTGCAGTGCTTGTAATATCTGGCGATAACTCATGAGAACTTACATAAGTCGTGTACACTTTCCCCTGGAGAATGATTGACTCCTCCGTGCAAATTGTAATAAAATGGCGTGATTGGGTCTGACAGCGTTATCAAAGAGCTCATGCTGTAAAGCCCTGTACAGTACAGCCCGTAATGAGCTGTCAATCATTCATGATCAAACCCCGGGGCTGGAGGCGAGAGAGATTTTCATCTCTGTGTTTGTCTGGATCTGCCACATGAGGGATGTGAATGACTCTCGTGGATTCTTACAGAAGTTTTACAGCATGCGGCTGGTCGCTACAGTTCATAACATCATGTCGGGGTCTGTCAGTGAGCGTCTCGCATGTGTGAATGTCACTGCATTAAATGCAAAACATGGAAGCAAATGATGAGGCTTTTTGCACTTCTAAGACTTTTGCATTGTAACCATCACCTTTAAACCGTTTCCCCCCAAAAGTCTCAATACCCTTAACTGGACCTTGCCGATTATATTTATTATTACTGTATATATTCTTAAAACACTTTTGAATTCTGCATGTGTGAAAGAAAAGTTAAAAGCTGAATTCTGAGTGAAAACCTTCTGAACAGACTCAAGAGTGTTTTCGTGATGATGATGATGATGATGATGATGATGATGAAGATCTCGTGCCCACTGTAATGAATCAAATGGGTCTAAATGTCATGTGATTGTGTTGCAGGGAGACGATGTCATGATGATGCTGATTGGCTGACGACACCAGGGAAACGCCCTCAGTCGACTGAAGCAAGAACGAGGGGAGTACAGGTCTTTATAAAACGCTCAGTTCTTGTCCTTGATTCTGATTGGCTGAGCCGAGTTCTAAGCCGTTATAAAATACCCCTGTAACCCACTGCTTCTTGGGGCTTATTGCTTTATTATAAAACATGAGTCTATGCGTGTGTCTGTCTCAGTGTTAAAGACATCTGCTGTCACACAAGCGTAATAATCCAAACAGCAAACGTTAAGGCATGAAGGTGGATTTCTGTGTTGATGTTTTTATCTTGACTGTTGAGTTCTTCATCTCGGGTCAAGACACACGATCAGTGAATGTGGGTCATAAAGGCATCCGGATGTTGTCAGATTAATGAATTTTCATTTAAAGATCAAAGTAAACCTCAAGGGCCCTGAAGTGCATGCTGGGTGTTCAGAAGTCGCAGGAATGAAATGTGTTTAATGCCCCACTGAACTCCTCCAGATCAATAGACATCTTCTCATTCTCAGATTGATCTCAGACAGATCTTGAGCGGCTCCAATGAATGTACAAAGAAATGATGATGTGAAACTCAAGGTGGAGGACGTCCACTGCTGACATCATACAGATATATTCACATAATATAATCAAATCAAATATAAAGTATCATTTAATTGTATTTTTTGTATGTTAAATAATTATATATAATGTTGGTAAAATGCTCTTTATTATTATTACTATTTTATAATGTCTATTTTATTATGTTTTTTGGTAACTTTGAGGGAGCGTCCCTAAAGAGTAACTATACCAATGTCCTTAAAATGACACGTCATGCGGTGTGTGACGTTGCCGTGTGTGAATGTAAGCAGTCCGCCACGTTATAAAACCAAAGTGAGCGCATAACAAAGTTATTGGCTTGGGAAAAAAGGAGTCACGCGAATCACTGGAAAAAAAGCACGATTAAAGAGCATATTTCCGATCAGTGATTAAACCTGATATGGACTGTATCATAACTTTGGTTTGATTAGATTAAATCACGCAAAAAATCCCAAAGGTCCCAGAGAATCCTCAATCTTTATTTACTGATGGACGATTGGCTCGTCAATTCCTTCACTAGAGCGGCCATATTGAGCGTTGCACTCCTCGCCTTTCATTGTAACGGCAGTGATGCATCCTGATAATATTAATATCTTTGCTGGAGTTAAGACCCATTTACACCAAGAATAATAATTAAAATAAATAATATAAAATAATTTATAATAATAATTATTGTAAGTAATAATTATAAAGATATACAATATTAGCATGCATACCAATGGACAATAATGTTATGTTTATTCAAGTTTTGCATGCATCAGTATCACATTTTAAATGCGTGACCCCTTTAAATTTTTATGAATTTTGATTCGCTGTAAAAGTTTTATCAGCTAAAGAAACATCCGTCTAAAAGTGAACCATATGCTTCTATGTATCATTATTGTTTTAGTTGTTGTGTGGCCGCTGCTCTTCTGTTTAGAAAGATGATGAAATGTTATAGTTTTAGGTCTTGGTGTGAAGTCTTTAGAGCGTGTGTAACAGAGACGTGATGGTGATTTACTATCACTTTACTCAAGCAAATAAACCTAAAGACAGTTGCAGAGAGTCAGTCGGGGCCGTGAGAACGCAGCAGAGATCTGATCCAGCACAGGATGCTGAGGGGAATTCAAATAAAACTCCTTTAATTAAAACCACCGCCGGCCGCTCGGAGGAAAGATACTCCACTTCCACAGAGAAGACGTGCGTGTGCTTGCCAGCCGGAACAAGAGTACAACCAGATACAATGAAGCTTCTGTGTGTCCTGTTTCACAAACGCACATACTGGAGGCTCAGTGTGGGGGGCAGGAACAGGTTGAGCCCGGGGCGAGCTGACCCTGAGCTAGCGCCGTGTGTGTGTGTGTGTGTGTGTGTGCGTTCAGCAGTCTGGAACTTGTCAGATATCTTCATTATATTATCATCAATATTATCTTCATTGATGTCATCAGTATCTGCTCTCAGCTGGCACATCACTCACATTTAAGTGATTCCCAGTTTGTTATCAGATCAAAGACAGATTTGTGTGTGCATGTGCGAGTGTGTTAGTGAGTGTGTGTGTGAGCGTGTTTATGTTTGTGTGTATGTGCGTGTGTGTGCAAGTGTGTTTGTGTGTGTGTGTGTGTGCGTGCGTGCGAATGTGTCAACGTGCATGTGCGAGCGTGTTTGTGAGTGTGCTCAAGTGTGTGTGTGTGTGTGTGTGTGTTTGCAAATGCAGTTTTGGCATTTCCAAAGATAGCCAGGCTGACATTTCTATTGACTTTGATGTTAATAATCCCTCACAAGATCCTGAAAGCCAACTGATTGTGTGTGTGTGTGTGTGTGTGTGTGTGCGTGTGCGTGCGTGCGTGTGTGTACACATTCTTATACATTACTGGGACCTAATGTCCTCCCAAAGATATATCACGAGATTTATATAAAAGTAATATCAGTCATTTTTGACCTGGTGAGACATGTTTTTGTCCCTATGAAGAAAACATCTTCTAAATCAAACTAAATAAATGTTTTCTGTGTCTGTATGTGTGTCAGGTCTGTCAGGTTTTTCCAAGTAAAATCAGTAAAGATTTTCTGTGGATAGAACAGTAAAGTCATGTGTGATTTCTGTCATGTAACGCTGTGTGTTTTATGAGTATGTGATTCTTACACATGAGAAAAACAACACAACCTTCTAGACATGTTTACACTTCATCAGTGTTGAATGAGATGGATTTGTGATGTCAGAGGAAGGATATTTTGATAGAAGGTTACAGAGCAAATGTGAAGTCATAGCGATCGTTTGTGAATGGTGAATATAAAGATCGGTTTATATATATAATGTTGAGATGAAATGTTCTTTGTTGGTGCTGTATTGTTTCATAAAGAACTTTAACATCCACACAAGGTTCTTTGTAGTGAATAATGGTTCTATAAACAATAGAAAGTAAGAAAGACTAAATGTTATTTTTATTATTTGGATGAAAGGTTGTTTGGGGAATCAAAAATGGTTCTTCTTTGACGTGACTGTGAAGAACTCTTGTTAGCGTCTTTATTTCTTATAGTATTTTTATTTAGTGTTTGTGTAGACAGTGTGAGTGTCTGTTAGCAGTACGTTTTTTCTTGGCTCTGTTTGTCATATGATAATATGAAAAGTGCAAAATGATTTTTGCGCATCATCATCATCACATGTTGAGGTCTGGTCAGATATTCTGGTGTGTGGCAGGAGTGAGGGATGTTTGTCTTGCGGTCAGCAGAAACTGTAGTTTGTTTCTCTCAGACTTCAAGAGAGAAACCGATGCGAACAGATTCTCCCATCACACACACACACACACACACACACACGTCTGTCACAGTGTGTTCTTACATTGTTGTTGTGTGCAGCTGTGTTTGTGTTGGTGTGCTGTGGGCGTTGAGCGCTTCACTTCACCTGTGAATGTCTTCACGCTGATCTACTTTCACACACTGATTTGTGCTCATTCACTGTAACAAAAACTTTAAAAAACATTCTGGCCTCAAAATGCTGTAGTGACTGGGGACATTTACATTTTCTATAGGCACAACTGCAGATTATGTTCCTTCAATTTACACAAATACATTTACAACTGAAATTGAGCGAAAGTTGATGTTACCAGTCACCACAAAATATTGATTTAATGTCTAAAATATTTTAATTTATATACATGACTGGTCCTTTAACTAACGTTATTACACGGCTCGTTGGAATGCTTCATTCTGATTGGCCAATCGCGACATTTGCAGGTTCATTATTCCCAGATAACAACCTCTCAAAACTAATAACCCACGGTGACCCGGATGCAGCAAATCATTGTGACAGGTTTTTATGACAGATATGCGTTCAGTAAAAATATTTCAAATTCACATTTCATGTCCAGTTTTTCCTCATGTGTCAAGTAGCCGTGTAATAAGAAGGATAATGTACAAGCAGTCATCTGTTATCGCCAAATAATCCCCTTCAGCGTGATACAAGACCCCTAACAACCGGCTGCCTGTATATTAGCCCTTACATAACAACTTCTGATTTTAATATATATCTTTTCTACTCTATCTATAAAAACTGAGCTCTGTACACTGTAGTAGGCTTTGTGAGACATGTTGTATTGCACTTATGCTTTTTGTTGTCCTAATGTTGACACAATTGCTTCCATTGTTTACCCAACTCGTAAGTCGCTTTGGATAAAAGCGTCTGCTGAATGACTAAATGTAAATGTGATATTGGATTAGTAAATGCCAAAACAAACATGAATAAACATCGTAGAAGATGTGTTCATTGTTAGTTCATGTTAGTTATACATTAATGTAACCTGATGGTACAGTGTTACCTTTATAAATGTTTTGTTCTCCTGGATGAATTGATGGAATCTGTAACTTGAAGGGAGTAAATAATATATCATTTATGTGATCGTTTTTAAGATGTTGCTATTATGGTGTTGCAGTTGTCACATTTGCAGTTGAAGTCAAAGTCAGGTCAACATGATGATTTACTGTATAATATATGAAGGAAGTATAGAATCTCTCTCTGCCCTTCAGCTGCCGTATCATTTTCTTCTCCGTTTCCTCAGGAAAATATCCAGCACACTTAAACAAGCAGGTGTTCATAAGAAGGTGTGAAGACACCTGTCATTCAATCACGTTGAGCTCGGTGATTTACTTCAGGCCTGAGGTGAGTGAACCTGTCTGTGCACGGATCTGTGTCAGGGGACGGGACGGGGTCACGCTTCATTTGGGTTCTGAGAGCAGCTGTCAGACTCCAGTTACAGGACATCCGTTCAGAAACACCTCCTCGCTCTTTACAAGCTGCTTTCAGTTCTGCGGATGAGAGGAAAATGAAAGGTTCAGTGCATTAAGAACCTATCATTCCCCTCAAGTGTTGTCTTGCTTCTGAAAATAAATCAAAAGAAAAAATGTATAAATATCCCTAAAACAAGAGGTTTTTGATTTAAATTGTTTTAATATATGTTCAAGTTAACAGTGAGTGTAATAAATGCTGTAGAATTATTTTAATCTTCATTTTCCCTTAGAAATGTTCAATTCAAGTGAGCATTAATGTATACTCCACATCACACACACACCGTGTTTGCCCTGAAGGGCTGAAGCACACTGAGTTTGTTCTTGATTCTGTGACGCTGTTGTGCGAGTATGAAGCGCTGCACGCTGAGCAAGTGTGTGTTTGAGCGCTCGAGAAATGTCCTCTGGATTCACCTTCCTTTGACACGCAGCTGTCTGGAGACATCACAGAACAAACTTCAGCGAGCTGTCATTCTCTCCACGGATGCTGAAATAAAGTTGCACGCCCAAACACTTCTGATGCAACCCAAACGTCTTTAACGCCGCACACATTCTCATAACAGCTTACAGTATTTCACAGCTTTAATACAGCACAACCTTTGGGTTTTGTGTAAATTCAGTTTTCGTTTCATAGCACATATGAAACACATCACAGTCATGAGGTCTAGTGCTTGGTTCAATTTAAAGAGAATGTGTGGGACCGTCCGGTCAGGTGCAGTGCATTGTGGGTAGCCGACTGTATCTGTGGATATAGGCACAATTCATTTCTTCTATGTTTTTTCTAATGCTGTTTTGCAACAATGATAAATTGTGAGATAAAGTGGAGTAAAATGTGAGCATTCTGTTCTGGTATTGTATGGTACGTGTAAGAAGAATCGTATCGTCAGTCCGTCTGAGCAAACATTAAACCATCCGTGAGTCTCTCGGCGGCCTCCTCAGATCTCTGTACTTTCTCTGGCCCACAGACTTCTGGGAATGCACGCTTCTTTCATCACGCCTGCCACGAGAAGTCCTGTAATGACAAGCATCGCTGTCGCCTGGCAAAAGATGGATGTGTTTCCATGAGGGCGAGCATCCGGAGCCGGTACAGTGTTTTTCATACTCTACTCTTTCATGTGTAATGGAGCAAGTGTGCTGGAATCTGACAGAGATGAGAAGCAGGAGAGGATGATGTGCTCAAGTTCATTCCTACTTGCCTAAAGAGTGTTCGAGAGCTCTGTGAACATTTCTCTCCGTGTCTACACACAAAAACATGTCAGGTCTTTATCACTTCAGAGGAACAATGTTTCTCCATACGCCTCTGGATGGTGAGAACGACATGTCCCATAATTCCACTCTCCTACACAATGTCATTTAGCTTCGCCTTTTGTTGTTGTTTCGAAAGTGTGCCATCTAGCAGTCCAAATATTCCATATTGTTGCTTTAAGTAAGCTAATATCAATGTACTAGTATGCCTGTAAGTTGTAGTTGTAATGCTACACAGCACTCATTTTGAAGGATACTTTAAGTGTAAGAGTAGTAAACTTTAAAGCAATTCTTTACCCAAACAATGGTACCTATTGACTTTTTCATTTTTGGGTGAACTCCTCCTTTAACTACACAACGCAGTTTCAACCATTTTTCTTTTGTACTCCATCTATACTACAAGTGAACTTAAAGGTAGTGATAGTGTAGTTCAATACATGTAGCACATTTTAGCTGATGAACGCTCCTAAAAATTCACAGCGATGCCATTGAAGAAGCATTCAGCCAAAGGTTCTTTAAAGAATCATCTCTTTCTTACTTTTTTATAATCCGGAGAACCTTTTTTCACCACAAAGAACCTTTTGTGAAACAGAAAAGTTCTTCAGATGTTAAAGGTTCTTTATGGAACCGAAAGGTTATTCTATGGCATCAAAGAACCTTTTAAAGCACCTTTTTAAAGAGTGAAAGTACACTCAAGGGCTTATCACACGTGCAATGGTTTAGCCCCAGGTAAACAGAATCCTGGGTTATCTGTTTCACACTGCTTATTATTAACCAGGGGTTAAGAGATAACCCTGGGCATTCATAACCTGATATTTCACACGGTACCTCACTAAACTCTGGGTTAACGTCCTTATTTTCATATTTGCAGTGTCAACAGTCATGATTGGACCTTTGACTGAAAGGTTCTTCGTGAAACTAAAAATGGCATCGCTGTGAAGAACCTTTCAAGCACCTTTATATATCATAAGAGTGTATGTTGGCACTTATAGACACAAGTATACAACTGTGTTCATATTTGTGTTCCCAAGTGTTCTCGAGGTATATTTAAATCTATTTCAAGAACACTTCCAAACAGGAACATATAATAATATGATCTATTCTCTTTACTATAGTAACTTACGCAACCAATTGTATTTAACGCTGCTGTGCATCAACACAACACTGTGGAAAGCAATATATATAAATAGTCTGTAATTTAAAGTATACCTTCTTAATCTTTTCTGTATTATTAAGCATTAGTCTTTATGTCTCAGACAACAGAATGCAAGCTGAAAGAATGAGTGGATAACAAACACCCCTCAGGTGCGTCTCACTGAACGCTGCAGATGTTGTAGGACATTGAAGGACGCGGTCATGTTTATCAGTACGTGTTGAAGAGCCGGCGGCTGAAATACTACAGAATGTTCTTCTTGTGTTCACCGCTCGCAGGTCTCTGAGGACCAACTCTCATGTTTCACATCGCTGATCCCGCGGGAGACACCTGAGATGGTTCATATGCCGGAGAAAAGAGGAAGATCTGAAGCTGCGGGACGGACAGATGAGATATGTGGTGACTCCCTACAGGTGTGTAAGAGATTAGTCTTCTTTTATAACAGTCCCATTGGAATCAGGAGTTCGCAGTAAAAAGACAAACGTAACATTATATGATTCAGCTGGTGGGCGTGTCAATGAGCCGCGCTGTAAGCTGATTGGTTGGCATTTTAATCATGTTTTATTGTGAATATTGACTGTTGAAAATGATTCGTAATCAGAAATGAACACCCATTGACCTGTTTATGGTACTCTATAAAAGTGCTGGATTGTTTAAATCTGAAACCGCTCCCTATCTCCTATATAGTGCACACTACACTACACTACACAAACATTTGAACAAAACACAATCAGCAGAACATTTATAACCCAATTACAATTTTGAACGAAAAACTTTAAGATTGTATTATTTGTGTTTAATCAATTTGATTTAATAACGTTACCATCACTTCAAACATGGTAATTCCATGGTACATGTGGGCTATGCTAGTTCTACCTCTTATTAGACAACATTTACAATTAAATCTCTGAAGTTCTGTCATCATTTATTCTCTCTCATGTGGTTGTAAATCTGTATGTGTCTCTTTCTTGAGTGGAACACATCAGAAGATATTTTGAAAAATGTCTCTGTGGTTTTGTGTTCAATTTTGTTCGTCAATGGGGTTCAGTGTTGTTTGATTATCAACATTCTTCAAAATATCTTCTTTTGTGTTCTAAAGAAGAAAGAACGTCATACAGGCTTGACATGACATGAGAGTGAATAAATGATGACAGAATGTGAAAGGTTCCTTTTTGTGAACTGTCCCTATAACAGAAAGAACATGTGAGGACTGTAGAGACGAGCAGAAGTTCATATTCTAGAGAAATGTGCTGAGCTTTCACAGGAATTCTGTTGGCACAAATTCTCTCGTCTTCAGACCGGAGACAGCGGAAAACTCACAATCAGGGTTGTGGTTGGCACTGCTGTACACATATGGAGACTCTGGCTTTATTCCACACAGCAATTTTAGGCATCATGGGTACTAAGACCCCAGAGAGAGGACCCAGGTGCAGACAGCGGGTAAGGGGTTAAAAAGAGACTTTTATAATAATAACAAAACAAAAACTCACGAGCAGGTAAAATAACAAAGACGAGAATAAAGATAACATTTGACATTAACTTACAAATAACTAAACTAGACTCAACTGAACAGGACACAGTAACAACACCACTCGAATCAAAATGAACCAGCACAAGACGGCGAACACAGGGGCATTAAGTAAGGGATCAAATCAAGAGGGAACAGGTGTAGGGCATGAAATCAAGCAATATTGAGGAAACGAGAGGGCGGGAACAGAGACATGACCGAGTGAGTCTATGGAAGGCCATAAGGGCCATAATTGCCTCCCTCCACATAAATCACGAGGCTCTGTCATGATCCTGCCACTAGAGAAACATGACATGATGCGGCAGAATCATGACAGAGAGCATCTGAAACATAGACAGCGGCTAAAACAATCCCATAATGCATTGCAACAAAAAATCCATCTGAAGATAGTTTCGCAGTTCAAAACAACAAGAGAAATATTGACAAATGCGCATTAGTACTTATTTCAATTCTATATGTACAGTTTTCTGTTCATTAGAGTATTGTGTCGAGTGTCTTCTTTCACCCTACATAGTGTTTCCAACAGAGTTCTGTCTGTATGATGCTCACTGCATGGAAACTAAAACACAGAGTAAAACAACATACTTAAGAACAAACTTTAGTTTGGACCAATTAAACGCGCAGCGGTTGTTTCTTTTGTCATTATTTTGTGGTGGTAGAGATGATCTGTGCCGAGACGCAGTCGTCGCATTAAAAATGGATGTCTTGAAGTACGAAGCCTCAATGAGACCAATTGAGTTTTTCTGCTGCGCTAATTCTCCTGGAGTTTCTCCTCGAGCTGTTAAAACAGACGTCTTCACCTTGAAGATATGACGTCTTTGAAGTTTGATCCGGAATAAAGAAATACAAAGGTGTTTTCAGAAGCACACATTGAATACCTGATTACACGCTTCAATTCCCAGCGTATCTGAAAGCATCTCTCATATAAAACTACAGTAAAACACAGCCAGTCTATCAATTATTAAAGGAGAAATCGATCGCTAACTGCCTGGAAAGGATGCCCACCCTTACGAAAAAAAGGATTTACTCAAGTGTGCTACTAGTATACTTCTTTAAAACTGAAAAGAGAAGAACTTTCA